>JASDQU010308215.1:50401-76207 GCA_032191745.1 Picea mariana
AGTCCCTGTGGCTTGGTGGATTTGAGTTTTGAGCTCAAAGACAGAGTCTGAGTCTTGAACCTGCAAGCAGAGAGAAGATCCAGCAATGGTTTTTATAAAAAGGGGAAAGCTTGCCGTGATCTCGTAGCTAGTCTTGCCGCTATGTGGGTTAAGGCATCGGCGGCAGCGGCTAGGGTTTAGTGCTTGCTGGTCCACCTCGTCCCTGCAAAGGACCGTCACTTCCTTCTCCCCATTAGGGTTCCGTTCCATTTGCATAACCCTCACGCAGTCGCTCAACGATGTTGCATTCTCCATCTTGGGA
Source organism: Picea mariana (assembly GCA_032191745.1). Classification (NCBI taxonomy): domain Eukaryota; kingdom Viridiplantae; phylum Streptophyta; class Pinopsida; order Pinales; family Pinaceae; genus Picea; species Picea mariana. The sequence continues at coordinate 50,703 of JASDQU010308215.1, forward strand.
TCCATGTCCTCCTCGTCATCTTCCATGTTTTGGTGCTTCTGTGTCTGCATAGCCGATGCAGATGCAGCCGCAACCTTCTTCTTCTCTTCTTCTTTGAAACGTCTTTCTTCTTCCTGCTGGCGAAGCTTTGCTTCCTTCTTCAAAGCGTTCGTGCTAGGAGCAGCTACAGGGGTTGCAGGGGGCGAGGGTTCGCGCTGAGAAGCGGACACTGGCGTTTGGTCCTCCGGATCGCAAAGCGAGTAAAACCGGTCGACCTCAGTGGTGAGAGCACGAATGATAGCAGTTCTGCGGCCTCTGTAGTCTAGAAACTCTTCCTCCACAGTGCGAGGGTTTGAAGGAACTGAGGCGCCGGTCTCCATGGCCTTTCCCCAAATTTGTTATACTATTTTATGCGGTGTGTTCCAGGCTCCCCAGTTTTCATTTGGGAGTAAAAACTCAAATTAGAATCAACCTTGAAATCCTGGGTCAAGGCATCTCAGACTGCTCCTGATTCAAATGTTATTATTCATAAATTGTTGTTATTATTACTAAATCATTATTTTTGATCCCTTAAAAGAAACCATAATTCACTAAGGTGATTAGTTGTACCAAAACGAACCCCATATCTTTTAAGATGAGGGTAGTGCTAATTCCATTGAAAAAATTGGTGAGTCAAGAGCTTAAAACATTAGAGGCATTTAAGGATTAGATGATGAATATGTAAACTCTAACGAAACTCATATGATATCTAGGGAAGAGCTCAAAAATCTAGGGGACAAAGGTCTCATGTAGAATAAATGTTTTTTAACTGTACAAAAAACACCTCTTGAAAGTATAGCAAAAGACTTAATTGTGATACCAATGCATAAATAAACAACCTTTATAACCTATGAGGAACAAACAATATAGGATACCTAACTTCCTTAATATTTTCTAAATACTCAAGGCATTGTACCACACTAGAAGATTCTATAAAATCCATAATAAGCTTCAACCTACAATTTTGGGAAGACAAATATTGCAAAGCAAATAGTAAAAGTAAATTTGGAATTTCCAAAGTCTAGTTAGCAGTCACATGGACAACAACCATATTTTTTAGAATAAGGAACAAAGGTTGATCAACTCCCTATAGAAGTAGTCCAAAATAAATCTCAAAGTAAGAAATACTAGTTAGGGATTACACAAGCTAATGTTCTAGTAGAGTAACAAAAAACACAATAGCTACACTTCCCATCACAACAAATATTGTTGACACACTAAACACCTCAACAACTAACACCCATATTATCATGCACGACCAAGGTATAGGTTTTTATTTATTTTTATAATAAACTCAAATGAATATGGTTTGACCTTAAAAAGTGTTGCGTTCACATCATGTAACATGGTAATACAAAAGAAAGGAAGCCTATTGACCATTAGTCTAGTTATAAAAGTTCCAAAAACAAAATTGTTTCCAACAATATGAGTTGTTTTAAGATCCAAAAATGCATAGCTTGGAATTCTACTAGTATAGATCCCAAGAAACTATCCTTAAATCAAAATAAGATCCAAAAATGCATAGCTTGGAATTCTACTAGTATAGATCTTGGAAGAAACTATCCTAAAATCAAAATTGCTTTGCAATACATGTAAAAAACCCAGAATTAAAAGAAAGCATGCCCACTATGGGCTTCTTACATGTTTCTACTTGTGAGTGTTGTTTGTGATCCACTTGCTCCATTTCCACATCTTCATGTGTTTGTTGTACTATTTCTTCCTCTATGGGGATAGTGGGAGTAGACCCAATTGACAAATTTGAGTGAGAGATTGCAAATGAGCTTCTGGTTAACTCAAAACTGATTGTTATAGCATTCCACATTGTGCCTCTAGCTTCTCTATTTTCTTTCCCTATTTTTCCGTTGTATCCATTGCCTTTGAATGATTTGTTTTTGGGCTTCCTCTAAGTTATATAGCTTGTTTTTCAAATTAAACATGGATATGTGAGTATCACCTTGAGTTTGCTCTTGATATCTCAAAATATGCCTCATTTTTGGTGTTTGACAAGAACAACATCTGGGGTTATGATCCTCCACCTACCATACCACCAATTGACCTAAGGGAAAGAAATATTAGAGACCCAAATTCAAATAGAAAAAAATTCACCATTTGCCAGAAGTCCCAACATCGAAGAATCCCCTATGGCCTAATGAAACCAATTCCATGGGGACCTTGGTTCACTAAGTATGTAGTCTCTCTTGAGACAATCCAAGGATTGAGAATGAAATGTCAATAAAAGAGTATAAATATCCCACTTGTGTGAGCCATCAATCCTCTGTCACCCTTTAAAACTACGCATCATTGTCAAGTAAGAAGTATGTAGAAGTACATAAAGGTGTTTGAGTGTTAATACCTATAAATTCATATTAATTCCCAACCATTACTTGGTCCACTTAACACCCATCAGAATTATATGGTAATTGCTCATGTAATTCGGCTTATACATATGCATTAGGGGATATGAAAAAATGACATAGACTCCCCATTTTCCCTAAATATTCTAGTGCCAAGTTAAGTTTCTCCATTTCCCAACTTATCAACTTTGTTTTTTTGATCCCTAAGAACATGAAAAAGTTAAATATCTTCACACCTTTATATATCCTATTGAATTATGGTAATAAGCCTTTCTAGTGAGAAATCCTTCTTTGTGAGGAGAGATGGTCCAGGTGGATATTGATGGTCTCCCACCTATTCCAACTATCTCCTCTTGTCAGTTTTAGTTCAACACGTTCTTCTGTACTTCTTTGTAATTGTGGGTTCTACACTTATGGGGCTATATGAAGCCCTACACATCTTCTAGGTGGATACTAGTGACCTCTCACCTAATCCAATTGGCTTATTTTGTATGTTTTCATGTCAACACATCTTGTTGTACTTCCAGGGCCGTTTTGGAGCCCTAAACAATTTTTTTTTGGCTCTCCATAGTCAAATTATAGACAGAGTTAGAGTTTGACGACATAATGTGTAACTCTCTAAAATACATTTCCAACGGGCTATCACGCGCCTAAAACAAAGGTTGTATGAAAAATTTATGACCCCGGGAAGTTGAGGTACCAACTTACCCATAAAGGCCCACATGAATTTTGGCGTTTCACCTCCTAGGGCTAGGTTTTTGGCCTTCATGAGTAATATTAAAAAGCCCTCTGGAGCCCCATTATAATGATTCTGCTAAGACAAATGCACGTAGCATCCACATCTCTTCTCAGAGATAGCTACCACCATTTGAGCAAGTGTTTCGGTTCTGCAGTTTTATAGTTTCATCCTATCTCATTTATTCAATAGAAGATATTGTTCACTAGATATGTGTGTTGTTATTCATACCTCTGTGTTTATTGTATTCAGTTTGTTAATTAGTTCGTTTCGCTCCTAAATCCAGATCAATAGTATCAGAGCGGTCTGCTCTTCATTTATTTTTCTTTGTGCATGTCCCTGACAAGATCTGGGTACAAGAAGTTGGGACTCGAACCAATTGAGCCGTTGCAAGATTGACCGTGCTGAGCCTGACAAGAACCCATGGGGGATGAAATGAAAGATGATGGAGCAGGAGATCCTATTAAAATGTTGCTCGAGGAATCCCTCGTGCGACAAAGGAATTAAATGATGGAAAACTTTGCACAGATCCTTCGACGACTTCCCATAGGGAAGCAACTTCATCAAGTGACCATGCAACCCCATTCAAAGTACAGGTAAATTTTGATATTCCATTATTTGAAGGACTGATATATGCGGATGCTGTAGATAAATGGTTGAATATGCTTGAAGGGTATTTTTCAGTCCACAATTTTTTCGATAGGGAAAAGATTACTTTTGGACTCCTCAAGGTCATCCCCCATGTTAAGGACTGGTGGGATACTTACACTAGTACCAGATTACCCAATTTGGTGCGCAGGGTATGGAAAATATTAGTGAAAAGATTACCAAATTTCAATAATATTTTCCATACCTTGCGTACCAAATTGTGTATCAAAGGATCTGAGCGACATCTGTTGCTCAAATACCGCAGTTGTTTGCATATATACATTCAAACATAAATGGAGTTTCTGGACATCGCCTCATTGGGCACAACTTATAGATACATTGTCAAGATCAAGCATAAATTTAAGCAAAACAGGCAAGAGTTTGGATCTGCAAACTCCTCATAGCCAAAGCAGGGAAAAGGCGGCCCAAACCCAAATAGAAAGGGACTGAGCCGAGATGGCCACTCTCAGGAGAACTAGTCCAAGCCGCAACACAAGAAGGGAAATGAGAATATGAAGAAGGACACGGGAAAATGGTGTGAATACCATAAAATCCCTTGGCACAACACTGAAGAATGTCGCTCCAAGCAGTCACTAGTGGCCAAGCTGAAGGATTTAGAGTGAGAGGGTGATTTTGATTCCAAATTAAATCTATAAGGAGGGAAGTAGATCATTGATGCTAAACCTAGTGCCACTGTCACTACCATAAAAGTCCAACCAAGCGAACCAGAAGAACCAGAGGAAGGGGAAAACCTCTTTCACGCACATATGTGGGTAAAGGGGGCTCTGCTTCATTTCATTGTCGATAGAAACAATCAGAATAACCTGATCTCAGCAGAGGTTGTCAAGCAGCTTGACCTGCCAATGACACCACAACCACAACCCTACACCATCAGTCGGCTTCACCAAGGAAGAGATCTTCGTGTTAGCCAACAATGTCATTTGCTCTACGACATCAAGCCTTTCAAAGATGAGGTATTGTGTGATATTCTTTCCCTTGAAGTTTGTGATGTTCTTTTAGGACAACCATATTTGTTGAAGTGTCATGCTGTGTATGAGTCTAGACCCTGCATTGTTATTATTACTTTGGGTAGACAATTATACATGATACTAGAGGTAACGTCCCCTACCGTTATTTCTTTAATCTATGCTAAGAAATGCAGTAAGGTCATTTCACAGACTGTGAAATTCATCTTCTTTGTGATCCATGCTCATAGTAAGCAGAAGGTTGCCGCCACATCTGTGGCCTATACATAGAGCCTCTCTTTGCAGTAGAAGTAGGTGGACAGGATCTTGGAAGAGTACAGAGACATCTTCTCCTCACCCACCGAGGTACCGACGCACTGCCAAGTCAAGCATCCAATTGATCTGACCCCCAGTGCACCTCTTCCTAATGGACCAATTTATCATCGCTCGCTGATGGAAAATGATGAAATCAAGCATCAAATCCAAGAGCTTCTTCAAAAGGGGCACATCAGACCCAACTCCTCCCCTTGTGGAAGCCCGATTGTACTGGTGCAAAATAAGGATGGGACCTGGAAACTCTTCATTGATTACATAGAATTAAAGAAAATCATAGTCAGGAACCTGTACCCAATTCCTAGGATTGATGACCTTCTTGACCAACTTAAGGGGGAAAAGTTCTTCAACAAGATTGACCTAAAGTATGGCTACCACCAAGTTCCCATCGAACCAACTCATGTATGGAAGACAACCTTCAAATCTAAAGAAGGTCTCTTTGAATGTTTGGTCATGCCCTTTGGATTAACAGATGCACCAACCACTTTCATGAGGTTGATGGATGATGTATTGAGACCCTTCACCAACTCTTTTGTGGTGGTATATTTGGATGACATGCTCATCTTCAATAGAACTTGGGGGGAGAACATGCGGCATATTCAACAGGTTTTGAGCTCCCTATGACAACACAAGCTATATGCCAACTTGGAAAAGTGATCCTTTGGCATGAAGAGGGTCCAATACTTGGGCTACATTGTTTATGAGCATGGGGTAGATGTTGATCCAGCTAAGATCCAAGTCATTTGTGATTGGCCAACCCCAACCACACTAACCGAGATTTAGAGCTTCTTGGGACTGACCAACTTCTACCGACGGTTCATGTTGGGATTATCCCATATTTCATGGGCACTCAACCAAGTGACCAAAGGCAGTGGTAGGTCAAAGTTCATGTGGGGGAAGGAACAACAATGAGCATTCGATGATCTGAAGCATCACTTGTGCTCAACTCTAATACTCTCCTCGCCCGATCTACAATAATTGTTCGAGATTGAGATTGATGCATTGACTATGTTGTAAGCACAATTCTCACTCAACACGGTCATCCGATGGCATGCCATAGTGAGACACTCTCAGATATTGTCTGGAAATACCCAACCTATGACAAGGAAATGTATTCCATTGTATAAGCCTATTGGCAATGGAAACATTACATTATGGGAAATGAGACGATCATCCACATTGATCACAAGCCCCGACAAATCATAAAGACACATGGGAAATTGCAGAACAACCGCCGTAAGAAGTGGTCCACCTACCTGTAGTAGCTCCATCTCAACATCAAGTATAAGAGAGGGAACTCAAATCGTGTTGCTAACTACCTCAGTCGACCTCCCATGGCTGCACTCACCACTATGATCCATTCCTATGGACATGAGACATCTGAGTGGCCCCAACTTTATCAGCAAGATCCAGACTTCGCCACCACCTATCAACTCTTGGGTATAGGTGCGACTATCATTGATTTTCACATTCAGAACAAACTGTTATGCCATCTGGGCCATCTCTGTGTTCCTGCAAGCGAGCATGCAAAGATGATTTGGGAAGCCCACTATAGTCAGATGGTAGGACATTTTGGAGTGGAGAAAACTGTGGCCATTCTCGAGAAACATTTTTATTGGACAAAACTTCAACAAGATGCCAGCAAGTATATCAGATCTTGCACTTCTCATGCCATTTCCAAGTCAACCATCAAGAAGCAAGGCTTATACACCCCTCTTCCTACTTTCGAGAAGCCTTGGGAATTCATCTTAATGGATTACATGTCCGACCTTACATGCACCAAGCAAGGAAATGATTGCGTATTTGTGGTCATTGATCAGTTTTCGAAGATGTCCATCTGCACAACCTACAAGAAGAAAATCATAGCAACAAATACTGCCAAGCTTTTCTTCGAACGAGTGTGGGTCCATTTTGGGATACCACATACCATCATCCGACCAGGACAATAGGTTCTGCAACACATTTTGGTCAAGTCTTTGGTCACTGTTGGACACCAAACTCACTAGATCCACTGCTTTGCACCCCCAAAATAGATGGCCAAACAGAGGTCGTCAATCGAATGATTGTGCACATCCTGCTCATGTAAAAATCTAAGCATCCGTGTACATGGGATGAGAGTCTCCCCTATGTTCAACACAATTACAACATGGCTCTCCATAGCTCCACCAACCATAGCCCATTTAAGGTGGGATTGGGATTCCAACCCTTGGGTCCCATTGATGTTGCACTACCTCTGGAAACCACACAAACAAACTCTTCCCATGTTCAATCTGAGACCGACGAGGCCACCAGATTCATTGAGCGGATTCAACACATCTTCCAACATGTCCATGAGATTTTGCAAAAAGCTAATGTTAAGTAAAAGCAATACCATGATCAACACAAAGTTCCACATCAGTTTCAGGTTGGAGACAAGGTCTAGTTACGCTTGCAGAAGGAGCATCCTACATGGCCCCATCARAAGCTCTGTCCACTTCTCCATGGGCCTTACACCATCACCAAGACTATGGGTAACAATGCTTTTGAGCTCAACACTCCACCATTCCTTGGCTTGCACCCAATGTTCAATGTGGACCTCTTTTGGCCATATTYTCCACCATTATTGRACACCTCAGAGATCGCATAACAACTAACACCAATAGAGCTCAACCATGACTGCATGGAACATGCATCCACTGATCAGATAATGGACACACATGTCAAGGACTCTTGCCAATAGAGGATTCAAATTTATCGAATTGTCAAGGAAGGGAAAATCCTACACCAAGGCAAGTGGCTCACCTGAGGCCAATTCCAACAGAAGTTTCCTCATCTGATGGGGGAACTTAGCACAATGGAGACCATTTCTTCCTAAGGGGTGAGGATTGATCCAGGTGGATATTTGTGGCCTCCCACCTATTCCAACTTGCTCCTCTTGTCAGTTTTAGTTCAACACATTCTTCTGTACTTCTTTGTAATCATGGGTTATACACTTGTGGGGTTGTCTGGAGCCCTACACATCTTATAGGTGGATAATGGTGGCCTCTCACCTAATCCAACTAGCTTATTTTGTATGTTTTTATGTCAGCACATTTTGTTGTACTTCCAGGGCCATTTCAGATCCCTAAACAATGTTTTTTTGGCTCGCCACAGTCAAAATGTAGACAAAGTCAAAGTTTGGTGGCGTAATGTGTAGTTCTATAAAATACCTTTCCAATGAGCTATCACGTGCCTAAAACGAAGGTTGTATGCAAAATTTACGACCCTGGGAAGTTGAGGTACCAACTTACCCATAGGGGCCCACATGACTTTTGGCGTTTCACCTCCTAGGGTTAGGTTTTTGGATGTCTAGGGTTTTGGCCTTCATGAGTAATATTAAAAGGGCATCTAGAGCCTCATTGTAATGATTCTTCTTAGACGCATGCGCATAGCAACCACATCTCGTCTYAGAGATAGCTACCACCATTCGAGCAAGTGTTTCAATTCTACAGTTTTATAGTTTCAGCCTATTTCATTTATTCAATATAAGATATTTTTCACTGGATATCTATGTTCTTCTTCATATTTTTTTTTTTATTATATTCAGTCTATTAATCAGTTTGTTCCGCTCCTAATTMTGGATAAAGAGACGATGCATATCACTTATTATAAGAGTTGAATCTGTAACAACCATAAGTCTTTTAATCCTTCTTGCATTTAGATTCTTCAACCTTAATAAAGAGCCAATGCCTTCACTTGATTTTTGGTGGTTTCTCCTAATCCCCACTCGAAACTTGATTCACGATTCCCTTCAGGATCATAGATGATGCTCCTCGCACCTACCACCATTGGGTTTCCTTTGAATGCTCTGTAAAAAAAGAGGACATATTTCTTCTACTCCACTATCTAGCTCTAAAACTCTTCCCCATCCTTTCTAGTTTGCCATGCAACTTAATTCTTAAGCCTATTGATGATGTTTCTTGACTGCAAGTGGGATTTTTTTTCCAAGAATATTTTTGAGCCAATCACTTTCCTCTTGTTAAAGCATTGCTATGTCGTGTCCTTTTACTCCTCTTACATGGATGAATTCTAAGAGGAGAGCATGCACTTTGGATGTAATCAATATTGAAGGATGAATTTCTTGTTAAAATATAGCTTGATTCCTAGATATCCATATTTTCCAACATATAAATTCCAAAATTTCCATCCATACTCTTCTAAAAATAGGCTTATTTAGGAAAAGTTTGATCATATCTTTTGTGCCAGATGGTGAACATGTCTTTCAAATTCAAAAGGTAATGTATTTTTTGGTCAAGTTCAACAAAGGTTATCTTCCATACCTAGTTTGTGTAATTGCAATCAAATAATATATGGTCCTTGAATGCACAGAGGTTATTATCTTCCTCTGCCTCATTGCACCTTTGCCTCATTGCACAGAGCGCATCTTGATGGTCCCTGAATGCCTCTTTTCTTAAGATTTTCCATTGTCGGTAGTCCCCCATGCAACATAATCTAGAAATATATGCTCACTTTTGGAATCCCATCACCCCTTCGAAGATGATCTCAAATCAAAGAGTAGGCTAGGTTTGGAAGTTATTCTAATTGTGATCTATATTTAAGGTTCACTTAATAATCATTAACATGAAGACCCCATCATCAATATTCCTAGAGGAGTTTAAACACTGGGGATGTTCCCCTAAGGGATAGGAGGAGAGAACTCAACTAATTAGAGAAGTGTGTTGGAGGAGTAAGGGATTTCTACCCTTTCTGGAGATAAGCTTATGAATCATCCCAATTAGAGAGATAAAAAAATGAGTATATATTCTATGAGTGCATCCATTCTATTATTTATTCTAGATCTCATTGAAGAGAGAGAGGGGATTTTCCCATTTTTCCAGTTGTCCATATATTTATCTACTTTCCATTTCCATAAACCTAAGTTAAATGTTGTATGATAGGGGTCAATTCTTTGCATAGTTTCCAGAATGATGTGCCTCTTTCTTCTAGAATAGGTTGATCTAGGCATCACTTCCTTTTCATATGGATTTTTTTTTTTACCATTACTATTTTTCACCACTTAGATTTTCTTAGAATGATCCTCCACAAGGTCCCTCCCCCCTCACTAAAATCATGAGCTTTGGGTCCTTGATTTCCAATCCACCCTTTTCTCTTGGAGCCTTGAATATATTATAGTTCACTAGATGCACTTTCTTGGTGTTTGTATTCTCCCCTTGTCATAAAAACTTACAAATTTCTTTACTAATTGGCTGCATTATTTCGAATGGATCTAACAAAGAAATTTTTATATATATTAGAAAATATGATGAGATGGAATTTATTAGAGCCACTCTACTAACTAGGTTGAGCCAATGTGATCCCCATTATTGCATTTTTTTTTTTTTTTAATTTTTATTTACAACATTTTTTCAATCTATCGAGGAAGGATTTCCCATTATAGTTGACATCCCTAAACATTTGAACAATTTCTAGTTTAAAATGCATGTGAATTCTAGTATTCTAGAAATTCTTTGCAACTGTTAGGTTAATGCATTACATCCATAAATATGATTTTTCCCTTTGTTAATCCCCCCGCCACCATGCTCAAGTGTTTAAGAACTCATTCAAGGTTACTTTTGAACCTTTGTGCTATTATGGTTGATGCCCCCCTTAAGAGGAGCATGCCATCAATGAATTGGGAATGATTGATTTCCTTAGTTCCCTAAACTATTTGCATGCCCCAAATATTACTTGCAAATATTTCTTTCTCTAGCCAATGAATCAATGAGTTCTCCATGAGGATATAGAGGAGAGATGATAGTGAACACCTTGTCTCAAGCCTCTGCTACTCTAGAAGAAACAGGTGGACCTTCCATTCACTAGAGGGGCAATCCAAGGGGATCCTATGCAAGCCTTCACCCACTAAATAAAAGAATTATCAAAATCGAATTTATGAAAAACATCAAATAAGAAGGAGTATCATACCAAATCAAAAACATTTGCCATGTCCATCTCAACAACCATCCATTTTTCTTTATTTTCCCTACTTGAGTGAATTGCCTCTTTCACCAATAAAATATTTTCAACGATTTCTCTTTTCTAGACAAATCCACCTTGATTATCCAAGATAAGGTTTGGAAGGATCTTCTTTAGCCAATTTTCTAGGATTTTGTAAGAAGAGTTACATAAAAAAATTGGATAGAATCTAGAAAAGGAAGAAGGACAAGTCTCTTTTGGGATTAAAGCTAAAAAAAGAGGAGTTTGTGCCTCCTCATAGATTTGGTTTATTCATAGACTAATTAAGCATATCTTTCAAATCAAATTTGAGAATGCTTAGGCAAGCTTAATAAAACTGGATAGAGAATCCCTTCAAGCCTAGAGCTTTATTTGGATCCAGGGCCCAAATTGCCTTTATAATATCTTCCTCCTCTACTTGGAGCATAGATTTAGTTGTTGATGGGTCAACCTCCTCTTCATTAGAATAAAATTCATTGTAGTGATTATAAGTAACTTCCTTGACGACCTTAAATCTTAATAGTCACTCCTGATTCTCCATGTTGATCTCTTTTACTACATTTGTCTCCAGTATTGATCTCATTTGTTTGTGAAAGAAAGAAGTGTTCTTGTCACCTTATTTCAACCATAATCTTTGAGACTTAAAGTGCCACTATTCTTCTTCTTTCCTGTTTTCCTTGAATTTTTCCACACATATCTCTTTCTTCCATTAATCTTTGTTTTGTAGCCTCTTTCTTTTCTATTTGTGCTTGAAGTTTGTTGATTTGTTTCTAGATAGTAGAATTTTCTTGTTCTATAGGGAGAAATGAGTTTTTATTTAATTCCTTTAATTCTTTATTGAGAACCCTTAGCTTTGATTTCCAAACATGTGAAGGTGACCCTAGAATAGGATGAATTCAATATTTTGTTACTAACTCCAAGGCTTTTGGGTCATGTAACCAAATCAAGTTAAATCTAAAAGGGATAGGCCCAATATTATGAGGTTGGTGAAAAAATAATAAGATGGGATTATGATCCAATATACTTGATTGAATAATATGAGAAGAGATGACATGATCATTGAAGAGGAAGTTGATGTGGATTAGAAATCTATCCATCCTAGTTGCAATATGTCTCGAGCCCATCCTTCTATGTATCCATGTGTATTTTCCTTTTTTTTGGCTATATGTCTACCAAATCCCATTCAACCATCAAGTCCTCCATGTGTTCCCTAAATGGATCTTGAACAATGCTTCCCCCTCTCTTTTCCTTAGTTGATAAGATCTAGTTGAATTCACTTGCTACTATGTTGTTCTTAGAAAACTCTAAATCTTTCATTGCTTGGACTAATTTCCATCATTATTCTTTCTCTCTATATTGAACTAAAGCATATCCATTAGAGACTTGGATTCCTTTTTTGAAGGCATGATGGGTAACGCTTACCAACATCCAATGTTGAGTACATAATGAATTCATTAGCTCAAACATTGCATTGTCCCAGAGAACCCAAAGACCTCCCAAGTCTCCCCTTGCATTGATTGTTATTAATTTTCTTGATTTTCATTGTTTCTATAATGTTTCTAGCATTTCTAATTCTTCTAATTTCATCCACTAGATGAGAACTGCAATGGGCCTTTTTTTATCTAGTCTCTCAAATCTCCATCTCTGTGTGTGCCTCTCATTCCCCTACCGTTCTAGGAAACACATTTCATTATGTCATATTTAAGGATTTTGAACCACCGCTTATGATCCTAGGTTGCGTCTACATTCCCAAAATATTAATAGATTATTTTATCTCCTATTCTAAAAGAACTTTCAATGGATGTATGGAGCCCTAGTGATTTTTCATTTGATGCTATTACTTCCCACTTTGATTTAAGAGTTCATCTTCCTTGTCTTGTTGGGAATATTTCTTCCTTTGGATCCTCATTTTCCTCTCCTTGTTGTTGAAGTGTTTTTTTCCAGGTGAGGAATCCACAAGGATGAGAAAGAGGCTACTCTAGAATAGGACATTGGACTTCTTGTCAATCTTCCTCCAGCTCTAAAACTTCCAGTTCTTTGGGGTTTCCTGAGAGGGCTTAGACAGAGGTTGGACAAAATGGATCGGAGTAATAATGGGGGTTATCACCGATTGGGAGGGTGAGGTTTTTGACTTAGGGATGAAATATATTTTGGATAGGGGTGACCTGATTTTGATGAATTTGGGAAAGGATTGCAAATTTATTCTTGGAAGGAGCAACAATTCTTTAGTTCTAGAGAAGAAGGATGAGCCAAAATAGGATAGGTTGGAGGAGGATGGGGTTATTGACTTACTACTCGATTTTTGTTTGACTTGCTTCCATTGATATTTTTTCTCCTAGGGGGCTTGGGATGGAGCTATCAACTTGCATCTCTTAGGAAAATTACCATACTCATGAAAATATTTGCATTTAAATGACAATTGTTCATAATCCAATTTCTGCAAATGGGTCCAAATTTATAAGGATATGGTTATCTCCTAATCAAGGAAACCATTTTTGAGATTGACCTCTATGTAGATCCTCATGCATGTAAACATCCATGATTTAGGCACAAAATTTTCTATGAATTTTCCTAATGATTTACTGATGGTTTCTAGAGCATCATTACTCCAACAATGAAGAGGGGGATGGTGTAGATGAAAATAGGTATGAACAAAATTGGGCACATTTATTTCTAGATCAAAATCAGACGTTCATATGTTGAGGTACATGCCTTTGGGTCTGATGAAGCATGATCCATTTCTAAATATGATATCTCTATCTTCAATCTTTTCAAACAAGAATGCATAAAACTATTTGGACACATAAGTAATAGGTGAGGGTTCATTGAATCAATGCCATCTAGTTCATTTTCATCCACAAATACATGGCTCTAGGGGACAACCATAGTTTGGTGAATTGACCTATGAGGCCATGCTTTGTAAGAGATAGATATTTGAGGTGAGAGGCCACTGGGGGGGAATATTCACCTCTAGAATAAGMTCATCATTTTTCAACAAATTTAGATGGGGTGACTTTGATGTCTGCTTGCTAAGGGAAGCCATGAGCACCTAGAATGCGATGGCATGTATAGGGGAGGAGGGGGAGGATTTCCCCCATATGRATTCAAGTTTAAKAAGGAAAATTTTTCAAGGATAAGGTACACAATAAATAGGGAAGGYGGCTAGGGGTTGGGGAGTAGGTCACTCGATGATGTCCAAATTGGTTAGTTTGTTACCAATTAGGTGATGAGGGGTTGGGAGGTGGGAGGGTAGGGGTTATGGAGTAATTTGGAGTTCAAAGAGGATAGTGGTTGTTAGCACCATGATATTTGTAGTTAGAGTTAGAGGTTTGTCCAAAACAAATTTAGAATCATGCCTTGATCTTGGAAAAAATAAGGACTTTCCTAGATGAGTCATAGTTAGTGTGTCAAAGTTTATGAGGTCAGTGACAAAATAAAGAATGGTTTGAAATTGTCAAGTAAGGGGTTTGGCCATAAGTTGGTAAAATGGGTGTAAGATTTGTCATGTTTAAATTGTAAAGTTCTACTTTCCTAAGTCTCGAGTCACGTCGAAAAGTGGAAATTATGTACCAAGGTAAAATTAAGTGGTTAGGATGAATGTCATGTCAAAAGATATTATGGGTCATCATTACCTAATCATGAAGTCAGAAAAGTGAATAATCATGGCACTCCATATCATTTGTACCATTGCACACTTCAAAGGAGTACACGCTGCACAAGTTCATTGTGATAATCTTTAACTTGCTTTAAAACATCTTGTCGCTATGGATTTTCCGTCCTGTTTCATAATTTCATTCCTTATCCATTCAAACATAAATATTGGTCACCCTTCATGTTTCTCTATCACTTTCAAGACTTGTGCATCATTCACATCTTTTCTAGTAAGCTCCGAAACCCTTTTCTACGTAAATATTGTGTGCTCCTAGTGGCTACGCAATTTGCTACTCTGTTTTTTCTACGCGTCCTCCATTTCTTTAAATCATTGTTCAAGAGTTTTCATTGGAGCCTATTGCAAATTAGCTTCTGGAACAAGCTTTTCTTTCACACAATCAACCTTATTTCTTTTAAGCTAAATTCTTATTACCTACTCCTGTGCTAATTTTTTCGTTGTTGTTTTTACTGCACCAAAGTTTTCCATTGTTGTTTCTATTGCGCCAAAGTTTTTCGTTGTTTTTTTTACTGCGCCGAAGTTTTCCATTGTTGTTTCTACTACACCGAATTTTTTCGTCCCTGTTTCTACCGCGCCGAGTTTTCCGCTGTGCTGGATTTTCTGCTGCTGATTTGTTTGCTACGCAAAGTTTCTTGTTGCTACCTTTTCCTGTGCACCATGCAAAATTTACTATTCTCATTCACTGCACAGAGATGCTATTACAATCTATTGTCGCACACCTGAAATTGACATATATCAACATCATGAAAACTCTTCAAAGTAAAAGAAAGAATGAAAGAAGTGGGAAAGTCGTGAAGTTTGAGCCACAGGATGCAAGATGCATAAGATTATGTGAAAAGATTCAAGGAAATAATGCGCAACTAACTCAACATTTCACCCTTAACTTTACTGGTGTCAATACAACTATTGCAGGGGTCACTTTTCAAGTATCAGAGGAAACCATATCAGCTCCGACGGAGATCCCTATGCAAGGAGAAAAATCGTTTAAAGGTATTCCATTAGATACTTCATGTTATATTGACTTCATTAAACCTAAATATAGAAATAAAAAAATTGGAGCCATCATTCCCAGTGAGCATATTTTGGAACCTTTTGAGAAACTTCTGAAGATAATCCAGAAGTACTTCACATGTGAGGGAAGATTCGACAAGGTGCATCAATACCACATCAGGCTTCTGATGCATTTCACAGGGAGAAGTCCTTTAAACTTACCTTTTTTCCTATGTAGAAGCATGGGAAATATGACAAACAATGTCCAAGCCAAAGATGACCAGCCATAGAAAAACCCATTCCATTTTTCCTTGATTAAGATGTTGGTGGTTGAGGAGCTCAAAAATTTAAACATGGACTGGAATTCCTTCCTGATTTCAACAAACATTCCCAAAGACCCTAAAGGAGATATTACCTTATATGCTGAGAGATCAAGAATTCATAGTTCAGAGGTAAGAAGATGAGGTGTTGCTGAAGAGAGAAAAGGAAAAGAAATTGAAGATTCACCACTTAGTCAGCCACCATCCATGAAAAGAAGAAAACTAAGATTCACTAATGAACCTGAGTAGATGCAAGCTCCTAGTAAATCGCGCACCAAGTCCTCTACCAGGAGATTTCCCATACCCACAATTCAACCAGAGTTTGTTGAATGTGGAACCCAGGAGATTGATGAAAAGCAAGTGGAACTAGGTGAAGAAGATGTAGATATCACAGAGGTGAAACAATAATTAAAGAAAGCTCAACATGTTATAGCCCAATTCTATCAGAAAAATAGAGAATTGAGGAGACAAACAACAGAAAGAATTCCTGAAACAAAAGCATCACAGAGTAAAGCATGTCAGAGATCTCCTACTTCACTAACATGAGGAGAAAATAATATAAAGTGGTTGAAAAAGCAGTTGAGAGAAGCTTAAGATGAGATCATTGAACTCAAGGAGGAAAAAAAAATATAAGAGGAAGGGATCATGGAACATTTCAAGAAATGCAGACCAGCTATTGATGATGCATGTGCAACTCTCTCTAACACTTAGTCAAAAGTGAAAAGGAATGCGGCTTTGTTGAGATAGGTGAAGAGTTTAAAGAGACATAATTTTTCATTAAGAAGGGAAAACAAGGCCTTACGACTGCAAGCAAGTTTGGAAAAGGAACCTACAAACAAACTGAATGATCCCATCCTTTACCACCAACTGGATTTGTGCGCGCAACCTCAACATGAAGATCCACCGTGTGAAATGGCTGCACAGATTTCGCAATGAACATTTGTGCAGTAGAAACCAGAATTTACTGCGCAACAGTGACAATGTTGTCCAACAATACACATGGTGACTCATCACAACCGTATGGTTGAAATTTTCTTAAGAATTTATGATTGCAAATGACATTTTGGATAGGTTATGATTTCCAAATCGACTTTCCTATATTTTGTAAATTTTGTAGAGGTTGTTGTTCTCTTTGAAAACATCCAAATCCATAACTCTAGGAGATAGTAGTTCGACTCCTAGCAGCTAAGTGTAGTTTTATTTTTCTATATATATGGACTATTTTGATGTAAAAAAGGGGCGCGTGGGTATAAATATAGACATTTTGGTCCTTGATGTAATTTTCTAAATATAAATAAATACAAATGCAGAAGTCCAGAGCTCCTTAAGAAAAAGATTCTAATGGTTGTGATATGAAGATTGTACTCTTCTTTGTATGTATTCCATATGTACTTATTTTCATCTACACTTTTCTTCTCTTTAAATCGGTAAATTAAAAGTCCAAAATTCATCTAATGGTTCTCTAGACTTAACTGATTTAAATTCTATCTATCTTCTTAGCTAAGGTCAGAATTCATCCTTTGTGACGCTCTGATCCTATTGTATGTTTCTTTCTTCTTTCACCCTACATGATCAAATTAAACACTTAAGATCATCACCTTATTTAGCAATTGTTCCTTTGAGGAGTTCTATCTACCAAACATTGTTTTCTTTGATTTTAGAGGTTGATTCCACATCCCTAGAATCACTATCTTTTGTCAGCAGTGTTGATTAAGGTTGGTTGTCATTGATGTCAACCCTTGAAGAAAGCACCGTAGCACAAAGGTTGGGTAATGGACCCAATATTATTTGATGTAAAAATGACTCGTTATTGTCTTGTCATGGTTGATAATAAGTAGAAATGGATGAACTCCAAAGTGTTCCCCTTATGGTGAAATCCCTCACGGGAGGACGCTTTGTGGAGTGAGTTATCCTAGAAGTATGGTTAGAGAAGCCATGATTATTTTTGGAACAATGAGATGAACACCAGTGAATTTTTCAGTGACACTATCCTATATGGATAGTGCTTGTCATTCCATTTCTGGTGGTATGTGGAATGTCACATAACTCCTCACGGTTAGAGAGTTATGGCCATGAGAAGTTGAAGAACGTAGGTTTGGGTAATGGACCCAAGTTTGTTTGATGGATAACGGTATGAGTTTTGATGTATTTTCGAGTAATACTATTCTATATGTATAGTACATGTCATTCCATTTCTGGTGGTATGTGGAACGTCACATAACTCATCACAGTTTGAGAGTTATGGCCTTACGAAGTTGGAGGACCCTCATATGTCATCTAGAAGCCCCAAAAGGTCAAAGTAGTCAAAGTGGTTTAAGAGATTTTAAAAGGTAAATAATAAAGTTAAGTGATGAGTGTACTATAATTCAAAGTGAACACAAAATAAATTAATTCAATAATAAATTTAATGGAGAAATTAGAAGTGGGTTAACCCTAAAATAAGGAAAGTGGGCAAGGTGCCCTAAAAGATGTTTTTAAGGAAGCTAATTGGAGAGTATAAATAAGAGGCAAGGCTCTCTCATTTGAGACACACTTGAGCATGTTGAATACCTATAGGTGTGTGAGGTAACCAAAGGATATCTAGGCCGAATTTATGAGGAAAGTGAAGAAAAGAAGGCCGAAATTCAAGGAAGGATAAATTCTTTTGATGATGCTTTCTAAGG
Source organism: Picea mariana (assembly GCA_032191745.1). Lineage (NCBI taxonomy): Eukaryota > Viridiplantae > Streptophyta > Pinopsida > Pinales > Pinaceae > Picea > Picea mariana. The sequence continues at coordinate 69,370 of JASDQU010308215.1, forward strand.
TGTTTCAGGTAAAAATGTCATAACTTCTTCATAACAGATCCAAATTTTGTAAGACCAAATGTGTAACAGTTTCAAATCAATTCAGCAAATATTCCATGCGGGAAACACTCTACAAGGTCGCTCTATAGAATAAGCCAGAATTCAACAAGGTGTGCCATTTTTTCCATAACTCCTTTTCTGAGAGGTTCCAAGTAGTGAAAGCTGGAGGAATTGCATTAAACACACTGAAGAACATTGTGTATCATTTTCATATATTTGTTCATTACAGGTACAAATTTATTATTATTTCAAGTTAGGGTTTTTGACTAATCCAAAACTAGTCTTGTGAGACTAAAGAAATGTTTGATGAAAATGCTAGTTTCTTGTTGTTAAAGTTAAGAAAGGTTTGCAGGTATGTGATCATATACACCAAGTCTATTACAGAGTTACAAATCATATTTTGATGATGAAATTGATGAGGGATTTTGGTTGAGGTACAAGTTGGGTACATGGTTGAGACAAGTAGTTGATGAGTTGGCACATACATGAGGTGTATAGTTGATGTTGTTGGTACATATTGATGAGCCATAGTTGATGAGTACTTGACACATGATTGGTACATACTTGGTTGCACTTGTTTATGGTACAAGTTGATTACAGATTGTTTGGTATAGGTTGGTGCATGGTTGATGCACTTGTTTATGGTACAGGTTGATTACAGGTTGAGGTACATGTTGATGCATGGTTCAGGTTTATTGGTACATGTTTACAATGATATATCTCACAGTGATAGTCTGATAGTGGTTCCATCATTCTACTTCTACTTCAGGGTGGTTGGACGGGGCAAGGACAGGTGGTTGTAGCCACCTTCCGGTTGTATCCGGAGAACATAGGGGATTGTATCCTCCTTCTGGTTGTAGCCAAAGAATTGGGGAGTTGGAGATTCCCTCAGGTTGTAGCCTCCTTTCAGTTGCAGCTGGAAAACAAAGGAAGTTGGTGCTTCCAATGAATGTAATTCTTCAAGACATATAAGATAAGGTATTCCGTGGTTTTCTTCCGATTTGAGTTTCCACGTAAAACACTGGTGTACTGTGTATGTGTGTGATTGTTCATTTATTATTGGTCATTATTGGATAATAATTCTACATTGATATAACACCTGGATTATTTGGAGAAAAATGATTATAATTACACTATTACTGATTCACGCCCCTCTCAGTAATCCAACAATTGGTATTAGAGAAGGTTCCTTCAGAAATCAGTTTAACTATTGAAAGGTAGATCATGGAGAGTACCAACTCATAAAAATGGAATACCACACTTTGATGGATAGATGTATGCTTTTTGGAGCATAAGGATGAAGACATATATACAAACATAGGGGTTTGAAATTTGACAATCAGTTGTAGATGGATACACAGTACCAACAGTTCCACCAACAAATGACAAAGTAGTGAAACTTGGTCAGAATAATTCCAAAGCTACAAATGCACTTTTGAATGGTCTCAGTGAAACAATATTCACCAAAGTTGCACATTGTAAATCCTCCAAAGAGATTTGGGACAAGCTTTGAAATATTTATGAAGGAGATACAAAAGTCAAAGCAACAAAACTTCAAACTTACAGAGGTCAGTTCGAACAACTAAAAATGAAGGAAGATGAAAATATTGTAGCCTACTTAAGAGTTTATGAAACAATGAATGCAATCATAGGATTGGGAGAAGAAATCGAAGAATCTGTAATTGTTCAAAAGGTGCTGAGATCTCTTCCTATGAGATTCAACCCTAAGATATTAGCACTAGAATAAAGATCAGATCTGAACTCAATAAGCATGGATGAAATAAATGGAATCTTCACAGCATATGAAATGAGAACCAAACAGGAAAATCTAGATGTAAAAGAAGCAGCCTTCAAAGCATCCAAAAGATCAAAGCAAAAGCAAAAGGAACAAGAAGAATATAGCAACAACAACGATGTCGTGAAAGATGATGAAGAAGTGGCCAACTTCGTCAAAAGACTAAACAAGGGAACCAATGGTAGGTATAGAGGTAAGCTTCCTTTGATTTGTTTTAATTGTGATGGTATTGGTCATTTTGCTGACAAATGTCCTCATAATAAAAAGAGAAATGATGAAGGTTACTCAAAAGGCAATCCCACATATAAAGGCAAAAGAACTACAAAGAAAGATTTCAAGAAAATCTTATGCATCAAAGAAGACATCTCATCATCAGATGAAGATGGAATCAGTGATAGTGAGACATGAAGAGTTCTATTCATGGCAGTAAAAGATTCTGACAAAGAATAATCCAAAGAAGAATATAAATAAGTCGGAGAAGGATATGAAGAAGTCAAAGACGAAATTGAAGAGGCAGAAGTTGATGATCGAGAATAATTAATGTGTACCATAGACGTTATCAAAAGAGAAAAGAATAAAAATAAGAAACTACAAGAAGAACTAGACAAGAAAAATGACACTTGAGAACTAGAACAAATGATCACAAGATTGAAGGTTCAAATAGAAGAAGATAAAAGAATTGAAGAAGCACTCAAAGAACAACTAGAAGAAAATGACAAGATCATTGGAAACTTGGAAGCATAGATTGTCACACTAAGAAAGGACATTCAAAAGAAAAATATGCAGAGTAGCTCAAAAGTTCTAGATGACATTATCAGCAGTAAAAAATCTCATCTTCACAAGTTTGGACTTGGATACAATCAGACATAAAAGGGATCAAGCTCCAAAACAACAGAGCAAGAAATAAATCCAAAAAACTATGCTGAAACAATCAAAGGGGATAGGAAGATGTACAAGGAAGATTACAGGGACACTCCTCCACTGAGAAGATTCAGATTTCAGAATCAACAACAGACATATAGGCCTTAAGAAGAAGAAGGATTCATAAGAGAACCTTCTTTTAGAAGATCTTCAACTCCCAGGTATCAAACTATATTTTTTGGTTTATGTTATGCATGTAATAATTTTGAACATAAAGCTGTGAATTGTAGAGCTAACAATAGGAACAATAACAACTTTGAGAGTCATACACAAAGGGGTTACTCAAGAAGACCTAGTGAAACACAAAGAAGAAGTTACAACAGGTTTGAATCTTTGAGCATTGAAGTGGAATGTTACAAATGTAACAATTTTGGACACGTGGCCAAAAATTGCAGAAGACAGTCCCTCCTAAAGAACCTCAACAAAATAATAACAGTCACAGACAAGAACCTCAGAAAATGACACGGTTGGTATGTTGACACTGGGTGTTCAAAACACATGACAGGTGATAGAGACAAATTTCTTACATTGCGAAAGGAAATAAATGGATTAGTCTCCTTCGGAAATAATAATTCAACCAAAATCATTGGAGAGGGCATAGTCTGAATTGGGAACAAGAATAAAAAGGCACAAAATGTTCTACTAGTAGAAGATATGAAACATAATCTTCTAAGTGTGAGTCAAATGTGTGACCAAGGTCATAAAGTTACTTTCGATTCACAAAAGTGTGAGATAAGAAGATAAGGTTTAGGGAAATTGGTCAGTACAACTGCAAGAACTTCAAACAACGTATATGTGTTAAGTGAAATTGGAAATGAAAGGTGTTGTCTAGGAAAGGAAGATGAAAGTTGGCTATGGCATAGAAGAATGGGTCACATGCATTTTGATAACCTTTTCAAAGTCAGCAAAAGAGGAGCAGTTAGAGAAATGCCTGAGATCACGAAACCAACCAACACTTTATGCAAGCATTGTCAACAAGGAAAGCAAACAAAGACTAGGTTCAAATCAAAGGAATATTCAACAACAAGACCACTGGAAATTGTGCATACTGATCTAGTTGGACCAACTACAACAAAGGGCTTAAAAGGTGAGAAATACTTTATTTTATTAGTTGATGATTATACAAGAATGGCTGCAGTTTGCTTTCTCAAAAAGAAGTCAGAAGCTTTTGAAAACTTCAAGATCTACAAGGAAATGGTTGAAAATGAGATGGATTCAAGAATCAAATGCTTGAGATCTGCTAATGGAGGAGAGTTCACTTCAAAGGAATTTATGGACTACTGCAACAGTCATGGAATAAAAAGGCAATTCTATGTTACTAGGACACCTCAATAGAATGGAGTTGTTGAAAGAAAGAACATGACAGTACATGAAATGGCTCGAACAATGCTAATGGATTCCAAATTGACAGATATATTTTGGACACAGGAAGTGCATACAATAGTTCACATTCAAAACAAAGTAATTATCAGAAACAACACTGATAAAACCCCTATGAGCTATGGAAAGGAAGACCAACAAATGTGAATCACTTCAGAGTTTTTGGAAGCAAATGCTACATCAAAAGTGAAGATGGTAGAATGGAAAAGTTTGAATCTCGTGTGGACAAAGTACTACTTGTTGGTTACTCAAGTACAAGGAAAGCATACAAGTGTTACAATCTAAGATTGAACAAAGTTGTGGAAAGCATCAACGTAACAATTGATGAAACATGCAAACCAAAATCAAAGGAAGAAGAAAACAAATCAATGGAACAACTTTTCGTAGAAGAAGAAGCATAAGATGAAGTAGAAGAGGAAGATGAAGAGAATCCAACAGAAATAGAAGAGCAAGTTCAACAAGTATCTCCAAAGACACCTAGCAAATGAGTACAAAAGAATCATCCTTCAGATCAAATTATTGGAAACAAAGATTCAGGAGTTGAGACTAGAATAAAAATCCGTTCACCAGAACAAACACACCTAGCACTCTTATCTACAATTGAACCAAACTGTTTTGAAGAAGCCAACAAGGATGAATTTTGAAATAAGGCCATGAATGAAGAATTGGATCAAATAGAGAAAAATGACACTTGGGAACTGGTTCCAAGACCAAAGAATAAGAATGTGATCGACACAAAATGGGTTTTCAGGAATAAATTAAATGAACATGGACAAGTTACAAGGAACAAAGCTAGATTGGTATGTAAAGGATCTGCACATACTGAAGGAATCAACTTTGAAGAGACATTTGCCTCAATTGCCAGAATGGAAGCAATCCGGTTGCTTTTAGCCTATGCATGCTCCAAAAATGTTAAAGTATATCATATGGATGTAAAATCAACTTTTCTAAATGGGGAACTTGAAGAAGAAGTATACATTGAACAACCCGAAGTATTTCAGTTGTCAGAGAATGTAGATTATGTGTGTAAATTAAAGAAGGCCTTGTATAGTCTAAACAGACTCCTAGAGCATGATACTCTAGACTGGATAAGTATCTGCAGTAGGCATGGTTTAGAAAAGGAAGTGCAGACAACAACCTCTACATCAAGGTAAGTGAAGGTAATATTTTATTAATTGAAGTTTATGTTGATGATATTATTTTTGGTAGTGATGATGACAAGTTAAGCCAAAAATTTGCAAAAGATATGCAAAATGAATTTGAAATGTCATTACTTGGAGAACTATCCTTCTTTTTGGGACTTCAGATACGTCAAAACAACCAAGGAATCTTTATTTCTCAAACCAAGTATATCAGAGAAATTCTAAAGAGGTTCATAATGGAAGATTACAAACCAGTTATCACTCCCATGCAAACCAGTTGCAAGTTGAGAAAAGATGATGATTCAAAGTCTATAGATCATAGGTAATACAGGTCAATGATTGGCAACCTACTATATGTGACAATATTCAAACCGGATGTAATGAAGGCAGTTGGATAGGTGGCACGATTTCAAGCAACACCAAAGGAGTCACATGTGTTAGCAGTGAAGAGGATTTTCAGATATCTCAAAGGAACAAAAGAGTTTGGATTATGGTATCCAAAAGGAAAGGATCTATCACTTATTGCCTACACAGATGCAGATTGGGCATGTTGTATTGATGACCGACGAAGCACTAGTGGAGCAACGTTCTACTTGGGTGAGTGTTTAGTATCATGGCTAAGCAAGAAACAATCATCAATATCTTTATCTACAGTCGAGGCAGAGTATATTGCAGTAGCATCATGTTGTACACAGGTTCTTTGGATTAAACAAACTCAGACAGATATACAGGTTGAGTATGATGAGCCCATTCCAATCTATTGTGATAATACAAGCGCCATCAATATCTTGAAGAACCCGGCGATGCACTCCAAGACGAAGCATATTCCAATAAAGTATCACTTTCTACGGGAGCAGGTTGCAGGAAAGAACATAAGAGTTGACTATGTGGGCACAAAAGAACAAGTGACATACATCTTCACAAAACCACTTCTACAGGAATCCTTTGAATATCTTCGCCAGAGACTTGGAGTTATTTCTACTCCAAAATGAATGCTTATCTTATATGTCTTAGATTTGTTGAAATAATGTAACTGCAAAGTGTATTCTTATTATTATTTGATATAATATTCATTGGATCAATCCCCATTGTGGATTGATCATGTCAGCTATTGTAAAAGGACCAAATCCCCTTTTGCAGATTGGTCATAATATAATTGTAATAGGCAAAAGAAGAAGTTGGCCCCAGAATATATCAAAGAGGCCTTGAAATATAATAAAGGTGGTTATAACCTCCCAGAAGAAGAAGTCAGCCCTGCCAGTGAAAGGAAACTCCCAAACATGCCAGTCTTGTATAAATAAGGAGGCTAGCGCCTCACTTAGACACACACTCACTTGTTCATTGAGAGACAAGTTTCAGAGCTGAAGCCGGAGAAGATAGAGAGAGAGAGAGAGAGAGAGAGAGAGATGCACATCTTTAGGAGATGAATTTATGTATTTGTTTGAGTTATCTCTTGGCATTGTATTGGCTATCTATAATAAGGAAGTTTTGCTGGGTTTTCTTCCTCATGAGGGTTTCCCATGATAAATGACGTGTCTCTTGTGATTGTGTATTTCTTAGT
>JASDQU010308215.1:77141-88795 GCA_032191745.1 Picea mariana
AGGGTTTCCTCATAAAACCCTACATTGCAGTTGCAGTTGTAGTCTCAAAATCAGTTGCAGTTGGAGCCGTAGTACTAGTTGCAGTTACCCTTGAAGTTCTTAAGAGTTGGTAATGATTACCATTGTTTCCAGATGGAGCCACTGCCTACAAATGCTATTAGAGGTATGTACTTACATATGTTTAAATGGTTAAACTTTTTAGAGTATTTGCAGGAGAAGGGATCTCTTGTCATAGATCCAGAAGGATCTCAAGATCCAACACATTCAGAAGATTAATGCAACTCAGGTTTGATTACTTTGATATGCATCTATTTGTTATGACATTATTTTGATCAATGTTGCATGTTGAAGCTATGATCAAATTATTAGATGGATTAAAAGTTGAGATCATAAAGCTTATCCTCTAACCCAACCTTCTGTCAAGATAGTGTATTGTCTCAGTACAAAAGACAGGTTGAAGAAAGCACTCGTCATCTTGAGTGAAGGAGACTTGGAAGAAAAGCGAGTACTCATTCTTGAGGACAAGGCTCTAGGTCCCAGGAGAAACCTCGTGTGTTAGTTCCAGGTTTCCATGGAAGAATGTTTGATCACAACACTATGAGAGTGTTGACCACATTTCGTATTGTATTCCTTACCTTTAATCTTTGCTTCAGACAAGTTACAAGTGATAGCTCTAAAGGAGCTACAGTGATGATTGTTCATGCTATTGATTTATATTATCAAAAGGATATTACTCTTGCTTGATGTTTTGTTGACCTTGTTCCAGGTCACAGGTAATAACCCCGAGGAAGCTATAATGAAGGTTGCAGAAGGCAACATACTAAAGGAGAAACCATAAAAGAAGCAATCATCATTGGAAAATAAGAATGGTTTGTATAAGCTAAAGGGTCACTCAGAAGCTGCCGTGACCCACGCCATTGAGAATCCATGTGAACTTTGTCATAGAATATTAGCTCACATTAACTACAAGGCACTATCATGCATATGCAAAGTGGTCACAGGTTTACCAGAACTCAAGGTTGACCATGAAGGCATATGCAATAGATGTGCACAAGGGAAGAACATCAAGAACCTTTTTCCAAAGAGACACAACAAAGCAGAAGGAGTTCTAGAACTCATTCATTCAGATGTGTGTGGCCCAATGCCATCATCCTTCATTAGTGGGTATGTATACTATGTATCATTCATTGATGATTATTCTCGTAAAACCTGGGTGTATTTTTTGAAATCTAAAGATGAAGTGTTCAACAAGTTCAAGGAATTCAAAGCCTTGATAGAGAAACTTTCTAAAAGAAAGATCAAGATACTCAGGTCAGATAATGGAGGAGAATACACCTCAAAAGAGTTCGTGAAATTTTGCAAAGATGTTGGGATCAAGAGGGAACTCACTACTCTCTATAATCCTCAACAAAACAATGTAGCTGAAAGAAAGAATAGAACGATAATGGATGTTGTGAAGACTATGATCCATGATCAAGATCTTCCTATGTGCTTATGGGGAGAAGCAACAATGGCATCTATATACGTGCAGAACCGATTATCCCATAGTGCACTTGGGTTCAAGACCCCTGAAGAGATGTTCACCAGAAAGAAGCCAGAGGTAAGCCATCTCAAAATATTTGGCTGCCCAATTTTTATACACATTCCAAAAGAGAAGAGAAACAAGCTGGAACCCTCAGGAAATAAGGGAATATTTGTGGGATACTATGAGGTCTCCAAGGCCTTCAAAATTTATATACCAGGTCACCGTCACATTGAGATCAGCAGGGATGTGACCTTTGATGAAGATGCAACACTCAAGAAATCAAAAGATGCCAGCTTGAAGAAGTATATGAAGAGGAACCTGTAATCCCCAGAACTACAGAATCGGTGAAGGAGGTTCCCAGAGCCGCAGAACCAATGAGGGAAGTCGTAATTTCCCCTGATGAGGAAAATTTGAATACCATGATATAATATAAGTTCAAGAACCTCCTTAGATGAAAATCCTCCATAAAAGAAAGACAGCTTGGGCCAGAGAGCTTATTCAAGATGGAGAGAAGTATGGTGTTCCCAAAGGAACCATGAGACACGTGAAAAGACCAAAGCCATTCTCCAATTATACAACTTTGATGTGTGATCTCCTAGAGGAGGAGCCTACCTGTTTTGAAGAAGCCATTCATAGGAAAGAATGAGAAAATGCCATGAAAAAGGAATACCAATCCATAATAAAGAACGATGTATGGGAAATAGTTCCTAGACCGAAGAGTAAGGATGTGGTATCTTCCAAATGGTTCTTCAAAATAAAACATGTTGCTGATGGAAGTATTGAGAAGTATACATCAAGATTTTTCGCTCATGGATTTTATCAAAAGGAAGGCATTGACTATGAAGAGACATTACCTCCTGTAGCCAGATACACTTCGATCAGAACCATCATAGCCCTTGCAACTAAAATGAAATGGAAGTTACACCAGATGGATGTAAAGACAACCTTCCTAAATGGTGTCATCGAAGAGGAAGCGTATATAGAGAAACCTCAAGGATTTGAAGTTGAAAACATGAAGTCTCATATCAGCAAATTGAAGAAATCCTTATACGGATTGAAGCAAGCTCCTAGAGCTTGGTATGGTCGTATAGATAGTTTTCTGATGAGCTTGGGCTTTACCAAGAGTAAAGAAGATTCTAACCTCTACTTCAAGGTTATGAACAATGAGCCAATGATACTATTGCTATATGTGGATGACTTATTCTTAACTGGAGAAGAAAATCTCATCATCGAATGTAAGAAGAGACTCGCCTCAGAATTTGAGATGAAAGACCTTGGCCTAATGCATTATTTATTAGGTCTTGAGGTATGGCAGAGTCCAGAGAGGATCTTCCTTAACCAAGGGAATTATGCAGTCGAAATCTTGAAGAGATTCGACATGTTAGAGTGCAAGTCCATGAATACACCCCTGGAAGCGAAGCTGAAGCTGATGGTCGATACTTTGTCAGAATTGATTGATGCCACACTATATAGATAGATCATTGGATCACTGATGTACTTGACAAACACCAAACCAGATATTTGTTTTTCCATGAACACCTTGAGTCAGTTTCTGGTAGAACCCAAACATGTTCACCTAGTGGCTACAAAACATGTGATGAGGTACCTTAAGGGTACATTAGATTATGGTCTCAGTTATGATGGAGATCATGATTTCACATTGAGTGGGTACACTGATTCAGATTGGGCAGGAAGTGTTTCTGATAGGAAAATCACTTCAGGATGTTGTTTTAGTTTGGGATCAATGATGATCTCGTGGCAGAGTAGGAAGAAATCCAACATTTCTCTCAGCACAACGGAAGCAAGATACATTGTTGCGTGTTCTACTAGCTGCGAAGTTATATGGCTTCGAAAGTTGCTGACCGATCTATTTGACCTAGAGATGGAAGCAACCATGATCCTATGTGACAACCGGAGTTGCATAAATATGAAAGAGAATCCTGTATTCCATGATAGGTCGAAGCACATAGAGATTTGATATCATTACATCCATGACATGGTGCAGAGAGGAGCCATAAAGCTCCAGTACGTTAGCACGGATGAATAGGTTGCTGATGTGTTGACCAAGCCTTTATCTCATGTAAAGTTTGAGCACTTTTGAGATAATATTGGTATAGTCCAAAAGGACCTTCCTCGAAAGGGGGAGTAGTTGCTATGATGAGACACATCTTGCTTCCAACCTGATGGTTGTGACGTAAAGCAAGACGATGTGATGTGACTAGCACTGAGCTTTTGGCTTGACATTTGTGATGTAAATCCAGTCTAGTATCTTGCTTCTAACTTGATGGTTGTGACGTAAAGCAAGACGATGTGATGTGACTAGCACTGAGCTTCCAGCTTAACAACTGTGATGTAAAGCCAGTCTAGTATCTTGCTTCCAACTTGATGGTTGTGACGTAAAGAGAGGAGATGTGATGTGACTAGTACTGAGCTTCTGGCTTGACACTTGTGACGTAAATCCAGTCTAGTATATTGCTTCCAACCTGATGTTTGTGATGTAAAGCAAGATTATGTGATGAGACTAGTATTGTGCTTCCGGATTGACAGTTGTGACGTAAAGCTAGTCTAGTGTCTTGCTTCCAACTTGATGGTTGTGACGTAAAGCAAGACAATGTGATGAGACTAGTACTGTTCTTTCATCTTGATAGTTGTGATGTAAAGCCAATCTAGTATCTTGCTTCCAACATGATGGTTGTGACGTAAAACAAGACGATGAGATGAGACTAGTATTGTGCTTCCATCTTGATAGCTGTGATGTAAAGCCAATCTAGTATCTTGATTCCAGTTTGATTGCTGTGATGTAAATCAAGACGAGTACCTTGCTTCCAGCTTCATTGATGTGAGGTAAAGAAAGATGAGTACTGTGCTTCCAGCCTTATAGCTGTAATGTAAAGCCAATCTAGTATTATGATGATGAGCCATCCTCGTGCTGTGATGATGATGTATTAGTTTTATACTAATCCATATTGATGCATATGATGATTGAATTCCTTTGAGAATGACGATGCTGCTGATGAAGAAAATGTCTGATGATTTATAGATATGTTGGTCAGTGCTCCAAGATGATATTGATGATACTGTCCTCCTGATGCTATTGATGATAAAGGACTCTCTCTCGTCTGATGCTGTTGTAGAATACCTTTCTCGTTAAGGGGGAGTGTTGAAATAATGTAACTGCAAAGTGTATTCTTATTATTATTTGACATATTATTCATTGGATCAATCCCCATTGTGGATTTATCATGTTGGCTATTATAAAAGGACCAAATCCCATTTTGCGGATTGGTCATAATATAATTGTAATAGTCAAAAGAAGAAGTCGGCCCCAAAATATATCAAAGAGGCACCAAAATATAATAAAGGTGGTTATAACCACCTAGAAGAAGAAGTCATCCCTGCCAGTGAAAGGACACTCCCACACGTGCCATTCTTGTATAAATAAGGAGGCTAGCACCTCACTTAGACACACACTCACTTGTTCATTGAGAGACAAGTTTTGGAGTTGCAGCTGGAGAAGAGAGAGAGGGAGAGAGAGAGAGGCACATCTTTAGGAGAGGACTTTATGTATTTGTTTGAGTTATCTCTTGGCATTGTATTGGATATCTATAATAAGGAAGTTTTGCTGGGTTTTCTTCCCCATGAGGGTTTCCTAGGATAAATGATGTGTCTCTTGTGATTGTGTATTTCTCAGTGATCTTGTCTTATGCTGTTGTTATGTATTGAAATGCAAAGAACTATAATAATGGCTTAAACATTAACAAAATTTACATGAGGAAGCACCATAAGAAGACAGTTCAATCATGGGAAGCAACCCTGGATGGAAAAATACCTTTGCCATTGATGACAAAGGGGGAGAGATTTATCAGATGTAGAGGATAGAGGCAGAGGAAAGAGGCATGGTTTTAGGGGGAGCATGAGTGATATGATTTCAGTATTGCATCAGAGTGTTACCATCAATGCCAAAGGGGGAGATTGTTGATTAAGGTTGGTTGTCATTGATGTCAAACCTTGAAGAAAGCCCCGTAGCACAAAGTTTGGGTAATGGAACCAATATTGTTTGATGTAAATATGACTCTTTATTGTCTTGTCATGGTTTATAATAAGTAGAAATGGATGAACTCCAAAGTGGTCCCCTTATGGTGAAAGCCCTCACGGGAAGACGCTTTGCAGATTGAGTTATCCTAGAAGTATGGTTAGAGAACCCATGATTATTTGTGGAATAATGAGATGAATGCCAATGAATTTGTCAGTGAAACTATCCTATATGGATAGTTCTTTTCATTCCATTTCCGGTGGTATGTGGAACGCCACATAACTCCAAACGGTTAGAGAGTTATGGCCATGGGAAGTTGAAGAACCCAGGTTTGGGTAATGGACCCAAGTTTGTTTGATGGATAGCAATATGATTTTTGATGTATTTTCAGGTAATACTATTATATATGGATATTACATTTCACTCCATTTCTGGTGGTATGTGGAACATCACATAACTCTTCACGGTTTGAGAGCTATGGCCTTACGAAGTTGGAGGACCCTCATATGTCATCTAGAAGCCCCAAAAGGTCAAAGTAGTCAAAGTGGTTTAAGAGATTTTAAAAGGTAAATAATAAAGTGAAGTGATGAGTGTACTATAATTCAAAGTGACTACAAAATAAATTAATTCAATAATAAATTTAATGGAGAAATTAGAAGTGGGTTAACCCTAAAATAAGGAAAGTGGGCAAAGTGACCTAGAAGATGTTTTTAAGGAAGCTACTTGGAGACAAGGCTCTCTCATTTAAGAAACACTTGAGAATATTGAATACCTATAGGTGTATGAGGTAACCAAAATATATCTAAGCCTAATTTCTGAGGAAAGTGAAGAAAAGAAGGCCTAAATTTAAGGAAGGATAAATTCTTTTGATGATGCTTTCTAAGGTGTTTCAGGTAAAAACATCATAACTTCTTCATAACAGATCCAAATTACGTAAGACCAAATGTGTTGGTTAGAGTATAGTTTGTATTATGCTATGTAACAGTTTCAGATCAATTCAACAAATATTTCGTGTGGGAAACGCTCTACAAGGTCTCTCTCTAGAATAAGCCATAATTCAACAAGGTGTGCCATTTTTTCCATAACTCCTTTTCTGAGAGGTTACAAGTAGTGACACCTAGAGGAATTACATAAACACACTGAAGAACATTGTGTATCAATTTCAAATCTTTATTCATTTCAGGTATAGATTTATGATTATTTCAAGTTAGGGTTCTTAACTAATCCAAAACTAGTCTTGTGAGACTAAAGAAACGTTTGATGAAAATGCTAGTCTCTTGTTGTTAAAGTTGAGGAAGGTTTGCAGGTATGTGATCATATACACCAAGTCTATTACAGAGTTACAAATCATATTTTGATGATGAAATTGATGAGGGATTTTGGTTGAGGTATAAGTTGGGTACATGGTTGAGACAAATAGTTGATGAGTTGGCACATACATGAGGTGTATAGTTGATGATGTTGGTACATATTGATGAGTATTTGACACATGATTGGTACATACTTGGTACATGTATGGTTGCACTTGTTTATGGTACAGGTTGATTACATATTTTTTGGTATAGGTTGGTGCATGGTTGTTGCACTTGTTTATGGTATAGGTTGATTACAGGTTGAGGTATAGGTTGATGCATGGTTCAGGTTTATTGGTACATGTTTACAACGATATATCTCATAGTGATAGTGTAATAGTGGTTTCATCATTCTACTTCTACTTCAGGGTGGTTGGAAGGGGCAAGGATAGGTGGTTGCAGCCACCTTCCGGTTGTAGACGGAGAACATAGGGGGTTGTAGCCTCCTTCTAGTTGTAGCTAGAGAATTGGGGAGTTGGAGCTTCCCTCAGGTTGTAGCCTGAGAAACTAGGTCCTTCCAGTTGCAGCCGAAAAACAAAGGAAGTTGGTGCTTCCAATGAATGTAATTCTTTAATACATATAAGATAAAGCATTCTGTGGTTTTCTCCCAATTTGGGTTTCCACGTAAAACACTGGTGTACTGTGTATGTGTGTGATTGTTCATTTCTTATTGCTCATTATTGGATAATAATTCTACATTGATATAACACTTGGATTATTTGGAGAAAAAAAAATATAATTACGCTATTACTGATTCACCCCCCCTCTCAGTAATCCAACAAGCAGACCTTGAAAAATTATCTTAAAATTCTAAATCTAGCCATGATTTTAAAGCAACCTGTCTATGAGAGATGAAGTCTCAGAGAGATCCCTCTCTAGATTGGAAAGGCTAGTTTCCAATCTTAAAGTTGGTTTGTAGGTTACCTTTATAGATTGTTTCTTCAACCCAACAATTTACTTAGAGTTAACAATGGGATACAGAGTTTAATGTTTGTTGGTTACTGGGTTAAGGAGTTAGAGAGTTAGTTTTTAAGGGGTTCAAGGTACCTTCATAAACTACACACATACCCTCTTACATTCTTCTCAATGTATATAAATGAGATAAATTTACATGACATTATTTATTTCTAGTTGAAATATCCTATTGTTGTAGTATTTTCTATGCAATATTTATTAATGTGGAATGAATTCCCACATTAACAATAGTGTGTAATGAATCACATGGGTAAAAAACATAAGTGGGAGTGTGTAGACAAGACATGAAACCAAAACCATAAATAATGTTATGATCTGATCGAAGGAGGATACGATCACATAAAAGAACCTTTACATTAAAGTCTAGTTGACGTTAGTTAAGTTTGGTTGAATTTGGTGACTTTCTTTACCTTTCATTGAATAAAGCATCTCTACATATGTTGATGTTACGTGTGTGTATTTTCAATGTTCATACAAAATCATGCATATATTTTATTCCATAGATTTTATGTACTTACCTTAGTAGTGTATAATTGTAATAGATCTACAGATCAGGTGGCTTCCAACAAAGATGGATCAAATGATGATACTAGATGAGGGGAAAGAGACAAGGAGTGTTAATAATCCAAAATGGATTTGAACCAAGAATCGTTGTAATATTTAGTACTTGCAAGATTATTTCGACAATCAATGAAGGTTAAATAAACTATGTAAAACAATGTAAATGTAAAGTGAATGAGACAAAAGAGATAAAAATAAATAAATAAATGAAAAATAAAAATAAAATAGGAGATAAGGTTGAGGAATGGGGATCAAAGGATCATGCCTGCTGGCCTTCCCCTTACCCCCCATCTCTCCTTATTTCCTCTTGTAATTTCACTCCCAATGGGTCATTGTTTTGGCCAAGGAGAGGAGGATGGACATAGAGCCTTGGAATCATTGTAACCAGAGATTGTTGAAATGAATCATTGAGCCCTCATTCGAAGTTGGTTTTCCAATTTGGGTTTCCATGGTAAAATATTTTTCTTATAGTGTGTTTAAATTGTTGTATGAATTCTTGGTTGTATGCTCAAACTTTGTTGCTTTCCTCAATTCTAAGATAATCTTCAAATTCCTATTAAATTATATACTCATGCAACACTGCAATTCACTGGCTAAATCACCAGTGGCATGTAAGGGTTGTTGAACATTGAGTTTGGTTGAAACTAAAACAAACTTTCTACATTGTATGGTAGCTGGTGTTGGATTACTGAGAGGGGGGGGGGGGNTTATATCAATGTATCATTATCATCCAATAGTTGCAGAGTAAATAAACAATGAACAAATGAGAAATCATACACATACACATACACAATACACCAATGTTTTTACGTGGAAACCCAAAACGGGAGAAAACCACATAATGCTTTTTCTTATATGTATTTAAGAATTACAGTCATTGGAAGCACCAACTTCCTTTGTTTTCCAGCTGCAACTAGAAGGAGGCTCCAACCCCCTAGTTTCTCAGGCTACAACCCAAAGGAAGCTCTAACTGCCCAATTCTATGGCTACAACCCCCTATGTTCTCTGACTACAACCGGAAGGTGGCTACAACCACCCGTCCTTGCCTCGTCCAACCACCCTGACGTAGAAGTAGAATGATGGAACCACTGTCATACTATCACTGTGAGATATACTGTTGTAAACCTGTACCAATCAACCTGTGCCAAACAACCCATAATCAACTTGTACCATAAACAAGTGCATCAACCATGCACCAATCTATACCTCAACCTATACCATCAATGAGTGCATCAACCATGCACCAAATATGTACCAATCATGCATCAAATACACATAAACTGTAACTCATCAAGATGTACCAACATCATCAACTATACACCTCATGTATGTGCCAACTCATCAACTACTTGTCTCAACCATGTACCCAACATGCACCTCAACCAAAATCCCTCATCAACTTCATCATCCAAATCTGATTTGTAGCTTTGTAATAAACCTGGTGTATATGATTACATACCTACAAACCTTCCTTAAATTTAACAACAAGAAACTATCATTTTCATCAAACTTTACTTTAGTCTCACATGACTAATTTTGGATTAGTCAACAACCCTAACTTGCAATAATCATAACTATGTACTTGTAATGAATAAAGATCTGAAAATAGTACACAATGTTCTTCAATGTCTTTTATGCAATTCCTCCAGGTTTCACTACTTGGATCCTCTCAAAAAATGAGTTATAGCAAATATGGCATACCTTATTGAATTCTGGCTTATTCTAAAGAGAAAACTTGTAGAGCATGCCCCACATAGAATATTTGTTGTATGGATATAAATATTTTACACAGAATAATATAGACTATAATATAACAAATACATTTGGTCTTACTGAATTTGTATTTGTTATGAATAATTTATGACTTTTTTACCCGAAACACCTGTTTTAGACTAGTTTTAGGATTAGCCACAAACCCTATTTTCCACAGAGTGTAACTCCAACCAAAAGCTGAAATTTTTATCACAACTACTTGGATATGTTTCCTCAATGGCCTTCCAACAAGATATTTGGAGAGTATCCATATGTACATATACATACATATTTGTCAATATCCATGTATCCATATACATAGATATTGGCATCTTGCTAGGAACCATATTTGAACTGGTGGCACGAGGATTTTCAGTCCTCTGCTCTACCAACTGATCTATATTGACTCTTCCCTATGGAAGGTCTAAATCATTCTAGAACAAAATTTATTGCGAAAATGGTGAGATGACCTGTAAATAACATACCTTAGAAAGCATCATCAAAAGAATTTATCCTCCCTTGAATTTCAGCCTTCTTTACTTCACCTTCCCTCTGAAATTTGGATTAGATATCCTTTGGTTACCTCAGTCACTTGTAGATATTCAATATGCCCAAGTGTGATTAAAAATGAGAGAGCCTTGCCTCTTATTTATACTTTCATGTAGCTTCCTCAAGGGGTTACCTTTTAACCATCTTAACCCACTTTCCTTATTTTAGGGATAACCCACTTCTAACCACTTATCCACTTAGTAATTTCTCCATTAACTTTATTATTAAATTAATTTATTTTGTATCCACTTTGACTTATAGTACACTCATCACTTCACTTTATTATTTACCTTCTAAAATCTCTTAAACCACTTTCCTTATTTTAGGGCTAACCCACTTCTAACCACTTATTAATTTCTCCATTAACTTTATTATTTAAATAATTTATTTTGTATCCACTTTCACTTATAGTACACTCATCACTTCACTTTATTATTTAAATAATTTCTTCTTTGCAACCACTTTGACTACTTTGACCTTTTGGGGCTTCTAGATGACTCATGAGGGTTCTCCAACTTCACATGGCCATAACTCTCTAACCGTGAGGAGTTATGTGACATTCCACATACCACTGGAAATGGAATGACATGTACTATCCATATAGAATAGTCTTGCCTACAAATATATCAAAACACATACCATTATCCATCAAACAAACTTGGGTCCATTACCTAAACCTTTGGCCTACCAGACTTTCTTCAAGGGTTGACATCAATGAAAACCAACTCTAATTAATCAACAGTTGGTGCATTTACTCACTAACTACAATAACAAGTTCATAAGAATGTGTGACACTCCCAATTTCCCTAGCTTGATGTATTTTTTTTTAATAAATCTGTAGCCCCTTTCCTAATGCCTTGAGTAGTTGTTTGTGTCACTATTGGTTGGAATATATACATAGTATCAT
>JASDQU010308215.1:88815-100332 GCA_032191745.1 Picea mariana
CATCACTTCACTTTATTATTTAAATAATTTCTTCTTTGCAACCACTTTGACTACTTTGACCTTTTGGGGCTTCTAGATGACTCATGAGGGTTCTCCAACTTCACATGGCCATAACTCTCTAACCGTGAGGAGTTATGTGACATTCCACATACCACTGGAAATGGAATGACATGTACTATCCATATAGAATAGTCTTGCCTACAAATATATCAAAACACATACCATTATCCATCAAACAAACTTGGGTCCATTACCTAAACCTTTGGCCTACCAGACTTTCTTCAAGGGTTGACATCAATGAAAACCAACTCTAATTAATCAACAGTTGGTGCATTTACTCACTAACTACAATAACAAGTTCATAAGAATGTGTGACACTCCCAATTTCCCTAGCTTGATGTATTTTTTTTTAATAAATCTGTAGCCCCTTTCCTAATGCCTTGAGTAGTTGTTTGTGTCACTATTGGTTGGAATATATACATAGTATCATCTTCCACTATCTTTTGATGAAAGTCAATATCCCCAAGATCATCTCCATCAATTTTTTTTTGAATTGAAAATCCATGGCTATTATCAATTGACTATTGCACCTATCTAGAGAGTTTCTGATTCAATTTAGTCTAGCTATTGGGTGAATTTTCTCACTCCTTCAGACTATAATTTCCTCCCTAAGACAATTTCACTCTACTTGGGTTTAATTTCTTATTTCTTGGGCATTTTCTACATGCCACATGCCATTGGATGCTTCCCTTAGGTTGAACAACCCTTCGTTTGTAGAGGTGAGGTTGTGAATAGTCGTACGAGCTACACATAGCATGTAGAGACTCTTTCTCTCTCTCACTGGATGATTCAATTGTTGGGTTATTATATTAAATTATTGATTGGGTGATTAAGCCAAATTGTATGAAGAAGAATTTTTGTGTAAGGAAAGAAGGGAATTTGAAAATTGTTTTCTTGATTGAGAACATTGAACAAGACATTGAGCTTACATCTTGTGTTGAGGAGGATGCAATTTGGAGTCAAGTTGCAAGGCCCAACTTAGAGAGGGGTTGGCTAGTGATGCTATTAAATCATTTATTCATGTTGATGATACTACATAGTTCCTTGATGTGATAAGGATGGTTGAGATAGTAAGTGTGTATTGTGAATGAAATTTGACATACCTTCAAATCTAAGGCAACTGTTGAAAGGAAATGCTTCAATTTTTTTTGCAGATACCTTATCGGACATCTCCAATGCTAAATTCTTAGTCTACCTCTATATATGTATAATCACCTTCCCCTCAAACTAGTCAACTAAAATAAATAACTACCCACTAAAATCCCTTAGTTTACCCCAAAACTCCTCCCTTATGCCAAATTAGACCCCCTAATCCCAAATTGAAACTCTCAATTGACTCAATTTCCTCTTAGGTCGAACCTTTCTTGCTAAATCCACTGAATTTCGCATAAAAATCCTCTTGAGAAGAAGTCTCCATGGCTTCCATGGCTATATCCTCCCTTATGCCAAATTAGACCCCCTAATCCCAAATTGAAATTCTCAATTGACTCAATTTCCTCTTAGGTCGAACCTTTCTTGCTAAATCCACTGAATTTCGCATAAAAATCCTCTTGAGAAGAAGTCTCCATGGCTTCCATGGCTATATATAATCACCTTCCTCTCAAACTAGTCAATCGAAAGAAATAACTACCCACTAAAATCCCTCAAATTTACCCCAAAACTCATCTCTTATGCCAAATTAGACCCCCTAATCCCAAATTGAAACTCTCAATTGACTCATTTTCCTTGTAGGTCAACCCCTTCTTTCTAAATCCACTCAATTTTGCATGAAAATCAAATCACCACACTATTTCACACCCACTGGTTCAAGGTTTCATGGACAAAACCCTCTCTTCTACCAAATTAGACCCCCTAATCCCTAATTTAAACTATAAATTATCTCAATTGGCTCTTAGGATTACCCCTTTCTCCACAACAATAGCTAACAATGTCCTTAAGGCAATGGATTCGACGATGTTGTTTGAACCTCTACCAGGGATGTATCAGATATGCCTAAAATGATTCTGGTTAATGAACATCATGACAATGACCCTGCAAGTTGGAGGGTGGCTCTGGCTTGTGTCGTTGAAGAATCCCCATGGAATTTCCATTTCCAGTTCAGGCATGGCTGGATGTCGTGGTTTTTTTCCTTTTGTTATTACCCTAAACTCTTTTGAGATATTAATGATTGGATTAGCTATGACCTCTGGGGAAATGCCCATGTATCTCAAAATGCTACTTTTGTGAGCCAACCATATACTGTTGACTAGAATACAAGGAAGACCTTCCACCTATTTTTCCATTTTGTCCTCCAGCCATGCCCACATGCGTGCGTCTAGACTATGGTGTCCCCAAATCACCTTCTACTTGAATTCTTCCATAATAAACTTGATGACTTGAATTGTGTAATGACAAAAAATAAACAAGTGAGTGCTTGTTTCCTCATTATATTTTCATAAAGGGTAGTGAATGGGGATAATCCATCCCCACTTTAAACCCTTTTCCCATGTTAAAAGTTTGTTGGAGAGTGCCAACCACATATTAATTTTACTTTTCAATCGTGCATGGATTTTCCAAAGGATGTTTCTCCACCATTACTTATCACCAATGAAACTAGCTTCCATTATTTCTGCATACTCCAACTTAGTAGTATATTCACCTGTAGCCACATTTTTGGACCAAGATAGGGTTTCTTCCTCCTCCTCCTTTACTTTTATGAAATTAGAGACCAGTTTTTCAACATAGGATTTCCACTTAGGCGCTAAATATCCCTCCAATCCCAGCTCCTCTTTAGACTTCCAACCCCACCTACTACTGGCTTGGGGGGCTAGGATTTTGTGTCCCTGAGAGAGAGAGGATGTATGCCTTGTGAAGAGATCGAGTAAGATATTTGAAGATCCAAAAATCCTCCTCTACACCCATTGATAGGTCCTAACCAATTTTGATTTTTCTCCCGTTACCTATCTTCCATACAGTCCACGATCCCACCAATGGAAAATGTGCTACCGGATCTATCCACACATTATACCCACTTGAGGAATTTTGGGTTGAAGATACCATTCCTCAATAGGCATATCCTGAAGAAATTTTGATTTCATGACTTTTACCTATAGGGAAGAGTTGTGTGTGAGCCTCCACAAGCTTCTGGCTACTATTGAGAGCACAAACAAATAAATATTTTTTAAACTCTAGCCTTGTAGCTTCTTAGGAAATGCCACACAAATCCATTTGAAAAGGGGAATGCCTCTTGAGGGCCTCGATCCCATCCATGACACTAGTATGCTTTCTATCACTGATTTATCAAATTTATATGACCCCCTCATGAAAGAATCATGTTTACCCATAATGCTATGTGTGCTTCTATTTTTTTAAACAACCACAACCAATCAACATGTTTATACCCGTTTGGTTTCAAAAAGAAACCTAGGTATTTAAACCTTGTGTCCAATTCCTGTCTCGTGAAAGGGAGAATGTTGTCTAACCATATAAGAGGGGATTTTGGAAAAATAAAAGGAACGGGACACGATTTTTCATGGTTTATTTTCACACCTGAAGATTTGCAATATAAGTCCAACACTCCTTGTAACGATGAGAAGTTTTGCAGAGTCCCCTAAGAGAAGCACACCACATCATCCACAAGACTAGGTGAGTAATATATACTTGATCAGATATATTAACACCCCTGATCTTTCCCTTTGATCTAGCATCATGAATCAATCTGCTCAGAGCATCGATCACGATGAGAAAAATGAAAGGGGACAATGGACACCCTTGTCTGAGCCCCCTAGTGGCCCAGAAAAATCATGAAGGGGAGTCATTTATGAGAACTATGAAGGAAATAGATTCAACGCATCGCATAATCCAATAACAATAGATATATTCATTCCCATTTTTATCAGCACAAATCATAAAAAGGTCCAACTTAGACGATCATAGGATTTTGAAAGGTCCAACTTTAGAATAGTTGCATGTTTTTTTGACAACTTAATTGAGTGTAAGGCCTACTGTGCAATCAAAATTGCATCATGGATTTGCCTTCATTGTAAGAAACCAAATTGTTCTTCGGTGATGACTTCGCTCAGAATCCATTTAAGTCCCCGAGCTATAATCTTAGCCACTAGCTTGTAGATTACATTGCAACATCTGATGGGTCGATAGTCATGAAACATTACTCCATTTTTTTTTTAGGATTAAGAGTAAGAAAAGTGGAGTTCAATGAATCCAACATCTTCCATGAACTTTGAGACTCTCTAAACACTAACAACAAATATTCTCTTAACAAGTCATAGAAACCAATGAAGAATTCTACAAAGAGACCATCACGGCCAAGACTCTTACTTTTTGCATGGAGGTAAGCACCGCTAATAATTTAATCTCATAAATGATCTTCTCTAGCACCTGGTTCATTTATTCAAAGAATACTTTTGGGATTTTGAAGATAAATTCAAGAATTTCCTAAATCCGGCATCCATTCTTTTTTATGAATAGAGATCGGAAGTGACAAACAACTTCCTCTACCATTTATTTGAAAGTGTGAACCTGGTCTCCACTCGACTTTTTGATCTCCCATATCGAGTTTATATTTTTTTTATGATTTGCAAACTGGCAGAAGAATTTTGAATTGTTGTCTCCCTCTATCGAAATAGTGTGACTCTTTAGGTTCCATGAGGCTTATTATTTCTCCAATATGGAGTGCCTTGGGCCTTCCAAAGAATGTAAATGTAATAATTCAGATATTGAAAGGGTGCCCTCGTCAATGTCAAAATACAGTCTTTCAATCTTTGCCTCTGCCTCTTTCAACACAGTTTAGGTCTTCTCCTTGTGGGATTTGAACCATTTTTTTGTGACCACTTTAATATGAGCAAGGTTGTCTGCCACCTACCTCATAAAGAAGTTGAAGGATTTGGATGATAGGTGCACCCACGTCTCCCTAACCAAATTCTTGTAATCTTCCTCAAGTAACCACGTGTGATTGAACTTGAAGGGGGAGGGAGGCTTCTCATCCCCTGAGGCCATTTGGAAAAGAACTGGAAGATGATAGAATAGTACTCTTGATGAGACCCAAGAAATTAAGATGAAGGAACTATCCATGAATCTCTTGACACCAAGAAACAATCCAACCTTTTCGATATTTCTGCCTCACCAATGAAAAATTTTCACCAAATTGGAATCAACTTAGTTGGTTCTACATCCACTGGACCATGTTTTTTGAAAAATGACGTAAAGAAGTAGCTTTTAAAACCTCTCTTAAGTATAATGTGATATTTAAATCTCCTTTGATAAGTAAAAGGATCATCCAAGGCCTTAGATATTGAAAGTATTTCCTAGGAAGGGGCACGAATAATATACGACCCATATATATTCAACAATGTTAGTCTAATTCCTATATTTACAGCTTCCAACTGAACCAACATGACAAAGTTTAGGAAAAACTCAGAGTGTGATTTAAAAGTTGGGCTCCATCTATTAAGAATTCCTCCCAATTGCCCATCTTCATCTAAAGAACAAAATGACCCATTTTTTAGCCATGATTCAAAGGCTTCTCTAGCTCGAACTCCTTCCACCATAGTTTCCTAGATTAAGATAATAGTTGGCTTGTGGATCTGAATGAGCATTTTGAGGGATAAATTTTTATGGGAACCCCTACCACTCTTGTGATAAAAGAGAGAACTATCATGAGGTAACCCTTTTAAAGAATTTCCATTCTCCAAGGGCCCTTACAATTGTTGATTGTTTACCTTTCTTGATATCTCACAGTGCCTTGTATTGTGCCTTCAAAAAGTGGGATATCCTTCCTATTGGGTTGGATTGAAGGGTCTCAAGGGATAAGCTTCCTTATGTCTAAGAATCCTATTTAATCCTTACTCAAGACCTTAGAGCATAACCTTTTAAGGAGGGTACTTCTCTACCCTTAGGTAGAGAGGAAGGGTCAGGCTCCGACCCTTCTGCTACAACAATTCTATCTTAAGATGCATGTGACAAGGGGTTTGGATTCTGGGACAGGGGAGAAGGAGTGGGGGAGCAAAAATTTTAGAGAATGAATCTGATGAATTGACCTTAGGGGAGGGATTGAACCTATCCTGGACGTAAACTGTATGAGATGGAGGGAGGAGAGAAAAAGAGGGATTTGAAGGATTGATAGAAATATTAACATGAGGAGAAGCAAGGGGATTAGAATATTGCTTTGGTATGCCTTATGGAATAGCATATAGAGCCATGGAAATATCTTCCTTCTCATCCTGTAGGGATGAAGTATGATCTTGTGAACCATTTCCCGCCGGAACGTTAGATTTTAGAACCCAAACCTTTTTCTTTTTCAGAGCCATTAGAAGGATCATAGTGCACTGAGACTGCAGATGTCCTACTTCATGGCAAACAAAACACCAAAAAGGCAACCTCCGATATTCCATTCTCTATATCCATATATTTTATCCAAATATCAGGTCGAGTTCCCTGATAAGATGATCATGAAGATCAACTTCCACTTGGACCCATGCCCATTGTTGGTTAGCCTTAATCTCCCAACCATGCTCCATACTATGACATTTTCCAAGCTTATTACCAATGGCTATCAATGAGGGCTCCTTCTAGAAAAATAGAGGGAGGCTGGGTAGGAATTCCCACACCCATTGAATGACCATCAGGGCATGAACTAGGTCAAAATCAATATTTCGGTTTTAAAGCACTAACCCCGAAGGCCCCCAACTCCAATCTTGTCGAAAACTTTCAATGACATCTTCTTACGAGGTTAATTTAAAACATAGCCATCAATGGGATAACACATGACAAACTTGCGAATAACCCAACAATGACAATCAATTTAAATCAAACCATTGCTTTAGATAGATTGTTGTCATTGTCTTCCCACAAAACCTCCTGACCTATGTTTTATCCATGATTCCAGGCATGTCTACCAACTAAACATCCTTTCCAAAAAACATGGAGACTTTCTCATGTCTGGATCTAATGCATTTTTTTACTTATGTGGCGCCTCCAACCTCTGTGTCTCTTCCCTACCACTAGAAACTTCACCAATAACAAGAGTAGATGAGGAGGATAAAATTAACTTAGTTTTCAGGGCAAGGATGAGGGGGTGGATCATTAAGAGTGGGATACCAACCTCATTGAAAACTACAAAGGAGGGATGATCATTACCCACTGTCGTGTGAGACCTAGTGGGATATCCATTGTGATTGGTAAACTCTCCATCACATGATTAATTGATAGGCCATTCAATGAATCCTGACCATCCTTTGGTTCACGTGGTTCAATTGAGGGATTGGGATCTTCTGGAGGATAATCTCTCCTTACCCTCTGACGAGTGATGAACTTGCGTTTAGATACAAAGATCCCATATGTTGGGAACTTGTCCTCCCCAAAGTCCAATGCTTTGGGATCTATAAATGCATACCTTTGTATCAACGACAAAATATTTTTAGAACATCATAAAGGGGATGATGACTAGGGTCTGGGCCTCCGTCCATCCATGTGGCCTACTTGTATTCATTAAACAAAACAAAAAGTACCTCCACATGCATGCAAAAAAAGACTGAAACCGCAGACCACATGTGTACGTGTGTGTTAGGATGCATTTTAATGTTTTCCAACAACTTGATGTAATTTTTTGTTTAGTGTCACAATGATGATCATCATAACATCATTTGTGGTGAACTTATGCATGTAACATAGCCTCAATAGACTTTTGTAATATTGCACATGTGCACATGGAGATAATTTTGAGAGTTATTTGGTGGTGACCTATCTCTCATGTAACAATGTCCTACACTTTCTTATTCACCACTTCTCCCTTATCTCTTAATGAGCTAGATATAAGATTAATGAATCATGGGTGCACTTCATATCTATGCAAATTGGTGTATTTTTGGGTTGATCTGACCATATAGATGTGTCTAGAGTGGTCTAATTAGCCAATATTGACCATTTGTTTTTTTACCACAATCAATCTTCATTTACCAAAGATATTGAGGATTTATTCTAGCAAATGTGGGTTGTCCATTCATTGTAATAAGTTTTTAAATTAGTTGTTCAACAATATACCAAATGAATTTAATATCAAGTAACATGGATTTGATCAATTGGCTATATTAATATGTTATGTATTTGTTTGTTATGAGGTTTTGGGTTCAAAACACATTTTCTCTCAACCGTAATTAATATTTTGTTGAATAACTATATCATTTGGAGAAACTACTACATTAATGCCACATGGAATCATCCACCCAAGCAATATTTGCCAAATCATTAGGTGCATCCAAATAGAACTTGTAATCCCATCTACCATGTGTCATTTTGTACACTACAACATGTCACTTTCAACACATGCCACATTATCATTTTGTACATGCCATGCTAGCTTATGTACATTTACATGTCACCATAAGGTGGGTTCCATTCAAACCAATCAAATGTAACCACATTTCACTTCTGGCTTAGCTTGCAGAGATTAGCACCAAGATTTTGAAGTTGTTTTTTAAATTGCTATAACTTTGTCACACAACATCGATTTTCAATGTAGGTTTTTGTAGATTGTCTATTTTTAATTCTCTACATAGTGAAATATCTAGATCTAGATAATTATTCTATTTGATGTTATTTATCTTCATTTGTTCCCAAAAAATCAAGGCTAGACATCGTTTTTGGAACTGAACATGGTCATAACTTGTTGTTACGAGCACTATTTTGAGTGAAGTTTTTTCAAAATGTATAAAATTTCACACTCTACACAATGGTGATATCAATTTATATTGAATTTGCCATATGATTATTGAGGGTGGTAATGACTACATATTTCTCCTTTGTTTGAATATGATAATAGTCTATTAGAGGCAATTTCTTGATGGCAAAAATTAAGTGCTTTACTTGGCACTACATATCTGTGATGGGGAGACCATTTTACATTGCATGTGGCGCATATTTGAGCACCTACTAAACTTTATGATCACTTTGAGATCATGTTCAAGTTCTTGATTGAAGCACTCTAATTGATCATTGACACTTTCATCTTGTTGGATCACATTGAACTTCATCTTTTGCTATCATTCATATCTTCTTGGAGAGATTGTTTTTTGACACATTGTGGACTTTCCATGATTATTCATGCCTTTTCTATTAGAGGATATTCTTGCAGTTAGCTCTATTTTTGCATCACATATTCTAGAGTGGTGAGTGTGAAGAGTTTGGAGACAAATTGGTTCTATATATTATTACCCTATCTTGAGCTTCTTAGCTCTTCATCATGAACATATTAATGTTGTCATTACTATACACTCTGCATTGATTTTTGATTACTATTCAAGATATTTGAAGTTGTCATTAAGGGGGTTTGTAATGTAATGCCATGTTTTTCCAAATGTGTTCATTATAGCCCATGATGTAATGATTGTCTAGTGGCCACATTTACCGTTGTATAGCATATCGCTATGATGCCTATGAGAACATCATTCCAAGGTATTTTTTGTTAAGACCTAAATAATGAATCATTACCCCTTAATTGGGGCATATTACATTAGTAATGTTATTTTATTTATGTTGACTATAGTCCATTAGTTTTAATTATACCTCCTAGTCTCCTATATATACCAGGGAGACATTTTCATTTGGAATCATCTTGTAATTGTACGTTTATGTGGGCATAAGGAAGTTTCCTCCTTGAAGAGGCTTATTATCTAAATTTCTCTCTTTTTCAAGGTGTTGAGTACTTATTATGAGGTTTTTCTATGCTATATTGATACTTGGTTCTTAACATATGGTATCAAAGCTCAAGGTCTTGGGGTTTCACTGCTACATATGAGACACCTTGGAATTTTAGCTACAAATTTTTTTCCACAATGTTTCAAAAGTAACGGCTTGGAGGATATTTAGTAGACGGATCCAAGTACGTTGGGTTAAAATTTCAGCTCCTGAGGCCTTATACTTTCAGAGATACAACCTGTTCAATATAGGGTTATGGAATCATCTTGAACTGAGCCATTGCGGAATTTTCGCTATAAATTTTTTTCTGTAACATTTCAGACCCCGAAATCTAGAGGATATTCATAGAAGTTAGTAAGGTATCCATGGTAACAAGTTCAACTTCTGGGTCATCTTAAATTTGTAGATACGCCCTGTGGAAGATAGGGTATTTGACTAGTCCCATTAACTAGTCTCAAGAAGGTGTTTCAGGTAAAAATATCATAACTTCTTCCTAGAGTATCCAAGTTGAGTGAGAGTAGTTGCATTGGATAGTGGGTAGTCTTTAGTATTTTTGGTACGAGTTTCAGAATTTCATATCAATCATTTTGTGTGTGGCATGCTATACAAGTGAGATCTACTAGAAAGGCTAAAAATCAACAAGTTGTGGGGAAGCTATCGTAAATTCCACTTGGCAGATCCAATTTTGATCAGACATGTGGCATTACAGAGAAGAAATATCAGAGAACTACAAAAAAATAAATTTTCATACCCAGAAGGGTAGAAACTTTGGAGATACAACAGAAGAAATATTATCTAGCAGAACCACCTCAAAACCAAGGTTCAAAAGTGATACTTGGCCAACATGCCACCCAAAAAGGGAACTTCTACACCAAATAAGCCTCTAGAAAGTCCTACTTGGACTCTTGATGAAGGTGAAGAAATGCGTAGGGACATAAATGAATTACAAAAGAAGACAATGACAAAAGATGAACTATAAGAAATAATGGATTCAACTGAAGCTAAATTGGAGGCAATAATGGATACTAAGATGGGTGGCTTAAAAAGGGAGATCATGGAAGGAATGAAAAATTTCCTAATAGAGAGGACACCTGAAACTGAACATGTGTCCCATGAAATTCATGTTGAGAACACAAGGAATATGAATCAATAATGGAGAAACTCCAACTTTGGGTTGAAGACCAACCACGTTCCTAAGATCGATATGAGGAAGTTTGATGGCAAGGACCCAATCACATGGATACTTCATATGGAGCAATTATTTGATCTACATAATGTGCCACATACACAAAAGGTACAAATTGCTTCTTTATATTTAGAACCCAATCAATTTGTATGGTATCAATGGCTTTGTTCTCGCAAATCACACGTCACTTGGACAATTTTCATGGAAGAAATGATAGCACACTATGAGGAAACAAGGAGCAATACCTTTGTTAGCCAATTGATAAATCTCAAGCAAAGGGTTCAATTATAGAGCACATTGAGAACTTCCAAAAATTGAATATAAAGGTAACAAATATTCCAGATGAGCACTTGATTGATGTATTCATAGGAACTTTAAAGGATAAAATTCAACATGAGGTTCACCTTTGGGAACCCAAATAATTGGAGAATGAATTTAGGGTGGCAAGAAATGTTGAAAGTAAAAATATGGCTATGGCTACTAGAAGGACCAATCCTAAAAGCTATAGAGAGAATAATGCTCCTTCTTTTAAAACACCTCAACCTACAAGGTTGATACCTCAACAATTGGAAGAAAGAAAA
>JASDQU010308215.1:124720-140583 GCA_032191745.1 Picea mariana
AAGAAATGGCGTCCTTACCTAATAGGTAGGCACTTCAAGGTCAAAATAGATCATGATAGTCTTAAATACTTCTTGGAACAAAGACTATCTTCAGAAGAACAACAAAAATGGGTAACCAAGATATTGGGTTATGATTTTGAAATCGTCTATAAAAAAGGGAAGCAAAATGTTGTGGTAGATGCACTCTCAAGAAAGGATGAAGATGTTGAGGCCTTTCTTTGTGCTATCTCGATCATCCAACTTAATTGGATAATAGAAGCAAGGGATGAATGGAAGAATGATGAAAAAGTGTGGAATCTCATTCAAAGGTTGCAGCAAGATTCCAATGCATCAGATAAATTTACATGGAAAAATGATTCACTATGGTACAAAGATTGCTTATATTTATGTAAGAACTCCCAACTCAAACAAAAGGTACCATTGGAATTGCACACCTCTCCAGTAAGAGGGCACTTGGGATTTTTGAAAACCTACCATAGGGTGAAGAAGGATTTTTTTTGGGATGGCCTTAAAACTGATGTTCAAAGGTTTGTGGCAGAACGTTTGGTTTGCCAACAAAATAAGGTGGAAATAATTAAGACCCTAGGTATTTTACAACCATTAACCATCCCAAGTCAACACTGGGAGGAGGTTTCCTTGGATTTCATCACAGGGTTACCGAAGTCTGAAGGAAAGAGTGTCATCATGGTGATTGTTGATAGGCTGACCAAGTATGCACACTTTTGTGCACTCTCTCATCCCTTCAAAGCCAGTACAGTTTCCACCACATTCATGGAGATAGTTCAAAAGCTACATGGAAGCCCAAAGATTATTGTAAGTGACAGAGATCCCATCTTCGCTGAACATTTTTGGACAGAATTATTTTCTTTTTTGGGTACTAAATTGGCTCATAGCTCATCCTATCATCCTCAATTTGATGGACAAACCGAGATAGTGAAAAAATGTCTGGAAGGCTACCTTCGTTGCTTTGTTTATGATAAACAAACACAATGGTTCAAATGGTCACCCTTGATAGAATGGTGGTATAACAATTCCTTTCATACTACAACAAAAATGACACCATTTATGGCACTCTACGGATACCACCCTCCTTCCATCACTTCTTCTCTAAAATAAAAATCTAAGGTTCAAGCAGTGGAAGATCTCATTGAGCATCAACAATAAGTTCTTCAAATATTAAAGGACAACCTAACCATGGCACAAAATCGCACGAAACAACAAGCAGATCAACATCGTAGTGAAATAAGTTTTGAAGTAGGAGATTGGGTATTTTTAAGACTACAACCATACAAATAGATGTCCCTCAAGCAAGCCAATAAGGATAATAAATTATCACCAAATTACTATGGCCCTTATAAGGTTTTGCAAAAGATTGGTACTATGGCATACAAATTGGAGTTGCCTGCATCTTCACGAGTACACCCAATTTTCCATGTTTCATGGTTAAAGAAGGTTATAGGTGACAAGATCCCAGTTCAAACTATATTTCCAGAACTTGACGAGGAAGGAAAAATCATATTGGAGCTTGAAGCCATCACTGACACAAGAATTCGCCAGATGAGGAATAGATCCATTTCAGAGTATCTTATTAAATGGAGGAAACTATCGGCTGAAGATTCCACTTGGGAAGATGAGTCTTTTATATAGAAGCATCCAGAGTTACTCAAGCATTGTGTATAACACTTGTCTCCAGGGGAGGGGCATCTTAATCCCTAAATAATGGATCATTACCCCTTAATTGGGGCATATTACATTAGTAATGTTATTTTATTTATGTCGTCTTTAGTCCATTAGTTGTAATTATACCCCTAGTCTCCTATATATACCAAGGAGACATTTTCATTTGGAATCATCTTGTAATTGTACATTTATGTGGGCATAAGGAGGTTTCCCCCCTCGAAGAGGCTTATTATCTGAATTTCTCTCTTTTTCAAGGCGTTGAGTACTTATTCTGAGGTTTTTATATGCTATATTGATATTTGGTTCTTAACATTTTTATACACAATGAGGCATCATCAGATTTGTGAGATCTCAAATATTTCACATTATTGACCTATTATTCTTATGTAACACAAATCCTTCCTCGACTGAGGTGCTCATTCCTTTAGTCAACATTATGAGGGAATGTTAGAATATGTCTTAATGTTGTCGAGTGGCTTGATGTGATTTTATACTTAGTTTCATAATGATGATCATTATAACATCATTTGTGGGGCACTTATACATCTAACATGGCCTCAATAGACTTTTGTAATATTGCACATGTGCACATGTAGATAGTTTTGAGAGTTATTTGGTGGTGACCTATCTCTAAGGTAATGGTGACCTACACCTACACTCATATGTCATTCTTATCCACTACTTTGGCCTTATCTCTTGAGGAGATTATCATCCACCTTTATGGATTGGTTGATCTCCACCCTTGAGTGTGCCTTATGATCAATGATCCAAGTTTCTCCTAGTTACTATAGATTGAGTCAATTGGTCTTCAATTGATGGTGGATAGTGTCTTATGGTATTGATCATTAGCTTGTATCCTATGGGTCCTTAGGATAGATCATCAATATCCTTGAAAGTTGTATGGATTCCATTTGAAATACATGCATGTGTGTGCTCTAGATATTGTAATTGGGAGAGTTATATGAATAATACATGGTCCTACTTCCATCAATGTTTTCCCACCTTGGGGTTTTACCATGTAAATTTCTTGTCTCCTCTCTCTTATTTGATAGATCTACTTTTATTTATTTGATGCTTTCCATAGAAGTTTAGATATGATATATCTTGGTTATATGTTTCTACAGGATTTAGTCAATACATTATAATTATAAGTATATAAAATGTAAGGATATGTTTTCAGTCATGGCACACTAACATTAAGATACCTAGTGAAATGTGAGATAGGATTGAGTTGCAATTCAATGTGATATAAATAATTATATTATACACATTATAATTGGGTGTGATATTGTGAAGCATAGCCAACACATCCATGGACATTGCAAAAATTGTTCTCAACATGATAAAGCATGCTAAAATGACTACAGTACTAAACTAACTCAATTACATATAAGATGTAAGAAATACTACTAATTTGTATTTACATAGTCGTTATCTAGTTGTATATGTTTATTGTTGGCACCTAAGGGTTTTGTAGAAGTTGCACATGTGCCAAAAATATACATTGCATGCACGCAAGAAGATACATCGTGTGGCACCAAGGTTCATCGTCTGCACCAACCAAGGAAATACTATGCAGGCCAACCCATTTTGTACTACGTGCATGGACTTCAAGGAGATTGCATGCAAACCAAATCCAAAAATATCTTCGAGAATCATTGTAACCGATTTTGTAACAACTCAACTGATCATGATCGAGGATGTGGATGAGCTAGGAAGTTATTTAGGATTTCCACACTCTGTGGAAGATATGGGGGGATGCATGCATACATGTAGGGGTTGGTTTTTTTGTTCACTAAAGTAATCGAGTAATGTAGAGATGAGAAAATTGTAGGAGAGAGAGAGAGAGAGAGAGAGAGAGAGAGAGAGAGAGAGAGAGATGCAATTCAACTTTGTAATAATTTTGGCATGAGTATGGATTACATGTTTTATTTTTGCAAATTATAAGCTATTTTTTCTAGACATTCGAAGGATGCTAATTAGTCAAAATGACCATTCATATCGCTAAATTTGGTCTCCGTTTGGGCTAGATATAAGATTAAATAATCATGGGTGCACTTCATATCTATGCAAATTGGTGTATTTTTGGGCTGATCTGACCATATAGATGTGTCTAGAGTGGTCTAATTAGCCAATATTGACCATTTTTTTTTACCACAATCAGTCTTGATTTACCAAAGATATTGAGGATTTCTTCTAGAAAATGTGGGTTGTCCATTCATTGTAATACGGTTTTAAATTAGTTGTTCAACAATATACCAAATGAATTTAAATTAAGTAACATGGATTTGATCAATTGTGTAGTGTCCCCAAGGCCGAGCCCTGTTGTAAATCATGTTCTGAAAGGAATTGTAATTATGTTTTATAGGCTGGTGAGCCAAGTTTTTATAAGTTGGTGGCTTATGTGTTTGTTAGGCTAGGGAGCCTAAGTGTTGAAGGCCAGGAGCCTACTGTTGTATATGTAATCATGCAGAACAAATTAATAAAAAATTGTAAACACCACCAGGTGCAGACCAACCATGATGAATGAGTGAAGGGGGACTGAGCTTCCACAGAGAAGGCAAGGGATTAGGGGCTGGAAGGTGGGATAATGGGCTAATTGTTAAGCCTAGGGGGATTCAGCCTTGTGAATAATATTTTAATATTATTCCAAAAAGGCTTGAGCATTTCATGTTTTATCTTAAGTTCCTAACCATGAGGAAGGTGATGCGTGCTGGGTAAATGCATGCAGTTTCCAAGGTGACAAGTGTCAGCCCCAAACCATGCAAATAAAATGGCGAAGATGAGACGTGATGGGGGTTCTCCTCCATTCCACATGACAGCCTGAGTGGATACAACCTCTGAATGGTATGACGGATCCAACCTCTGTAGAAAAACCTCGTACATATTCTGAACTGAAAAACCTGTGTTCATCTGGAGAATCCGTGTGTATCCTCTATCTGAGATTGAGCTTGTGCGTGGGGTCTCTATCCCAAATTCATGATCATGAGCCATTCGGCCATTGTTGAGTCTATACGAAAGCTGCGTCAGTTTTCCTTGTTGATTGTTGTGGCCACACAATGCTGGACTGTGTGTGGCTTGTTGGCCAGTGGAGCAACACTCTCTCTAGGAGAGAGAGTGTACAGAGGAAGGAGAGAACTCCTGGAAGGAACCTTGTAACTACCACAAAGCTCGAAGACTTTCGGTCCCGCCGGTTGCTGTAACTTAAGGCAAGGGAGGTTAGCAGCCGAAGGACTATCCAGGTGACAAAGAATGTGTATACTCTTGGGGTGGAATAGGCATGTGGGGAATGAGGGTCTGTGGGAAGTTAGCATGAGAGGTTCATGGGAGAGAATCCCATCCTTGTGGCTATGTGTTGTTTCCCTGTAACCTCAGCCTAGCCTAGGATTCCTTGTCTTGGGGTGGAGCTTAGTCCCACCTCCGGGGTGACCCATTGTTAAGCTGATGAGCAGTGCGGTCTAAGGCTGGGAGATTCACGAAAGGCCTGCACTTGGTTGGTGGAATATACCACTGTTCAAAGATAAGTACCAGATGATGCTTTAATTATGTTTCTGTATCTTTGTGTATTATAATCATCATGTATTATGCTATGTATATGAATTGATGTTAAATAGTATTGATTGTTGATTATGGTAGTAAATCGTATGATTACTCTGTGTTGAATGTGTTTAACTTGTTTTGAATGCATGTGATTAATTGTGAGTGAGAATGTTGTTATTCCGTGTAGTAACACCAACACAATAGTGAGTGAAAAGTGGTGCTACAACTTGGTGTCAGAGCCAAGGTTTCGACACTGAGCTTATATGGTCCAGTTGAGTGGTCTTTGGACCGAGAGTGTGAGGAGAAATTGTGTTTGGAGGACCAATTTTAGACCCTGGTAAGCTCAGGAGGTATAGCGGTGTGTGAAACCGCAACTAGTGTGGTCTATAGCCACAGGGAGAGAGGAATCCACACCAATAGTGCTAGAGCCTTAGGATCTGTTCGAGAGGGAAGGTGAACCCTCGTGACTGTCAGATCTAGAAAATGTGTGCAGAGATTAAAATCCCTTTTGAAATGCACATGAGGGTGGGAATCACGATACACGAAATCTGCAAAACCTGAAAAACCATGGAGATCTACATGGTAGATCTGGGAGGAGGGCTTGACCGTTAGATCTGGTGGAGTCGCGCTCGATTTAGTCACGAAACCTTTTGGATTTCGCAAAGTTGGGAGATGGGAAGTGAGGGAAGTGAACACCTCCAAAAACTCGAAACCCGAAATCTTGAAACGATCTACACCGTAGACTATAGGAAGGGAGTTGACTGTTCAATTCAGCGGAGGAGTAAACCGTATTTTTTTTTCGGGATTTCGGTAGATGGAAGTTCGAGATGTGGGGTGCATGAACTCCCGATGCCCGAAAACCCCGAAACGCCGAAAAGATCTGCGCCATAGATATGAGAGAGGACCTAACCATTGGATTTTTCTTGGAATGGGTGTGGGCGCGTGAATGTGTACCATGTGTCAGTGAGTTGAGAATACAGGTGAGAGTGGTGGGACCAGAAGACGTCACCGAAGGTGACGTGGACCCTTCTGAATGTACCACGTGCCACTATGGGGAAGGGAAACAAATGTGCTGTGGGCCCAGAGAATAAAGTAATTCATGATTTCAGAATTTGCAAAGGAGGAGCATGAAGGCTCAACACTCCAACTCGTGAAGTTGCGAGTTGGTGAAGAAGTGATAGCACTTAGCCCTAGCCTACGGTCATGTGTAGCAGGCACTAGCAAGGAGGGAGCCATACCTGTATCGCATCTCGGGTATCGGTGTTTGGAGGAAATGAGTCGAGGGTCTTTGACTCACGAACTCGCGAGATCGTGAGTTGCGAAAGGGTGACTTCGGTTACGAAGAATTAACTATTGGATCTTCATGGACCAAGATTCTGAAGTCCCAGAATTTGCAGAGCCGGATAGAGCTCATAAAACTTTGTGAAGTCTAAATGTTTTTCTTGTTCACATTGGATTATAAATGTTGTAAGATTTCTTGAAGGTTTAAGGGCCTGAAAAACTTCGGTTGACTGCACGCTGTGTGTGCAGAGTTCAACGAGTGTCAGGACAACTGAAAATTGACGCCAAGTATGGAATTGGAAGAGGTGCAGATTGCCTCCGAAACAGAAGACAAAAGAGAAGGAAAGGAAGTAAACTTGGGAGTCGAAGGAACAAACTCTATGGGGCACAGAAAAGAGATAGATAAAGAGGGATGCATGATGAAACTCATTGAAAAATTGTAGAAAGATGCCCAGGCTCGCCGTGATGATAGTCGAAAGCTCATGAAAATCAGGGATTGACAGGGTGAATTCAACTTAAAAATGTTGAAGAGCCTAGAAAGAATAGAAAAGAAATTGGAAAAAGAGAGTGACACAAGCAGATCAAGAAGTGTCAGAACCCTTGAGAGCAGAAGAAGATCGAGGAGTGGTAGAAAACATTACCGTCTCTCCCTGAAGCATTCTGGCAAGGAGACACATGGTAGTTCAAGCCCATCTCCTACCATAAAACACCAAAAATCTGGAAGGGATGAATTGAAAGGGTAAATCAACAAGATTAAACCTCCTGCATTCGATGGTGAACATAAAAAGGAAGAAGATGCCGAAACATGGTTGTTGGGTATGAAGAAATACTTCCAACTGCAGAATTATTCTACCCATGCAGAGGGAAGAATTGCAATGTACCAGCTGAAAGGAAAAGCATCCATGTGGTGGGATCATTTGGTGCAGGTGCAACAGATCAGAGAGAAAGAGGTCACGTGGAAGGAGTTTAAGAGGTATTTTGAGAAGAAATACTTGACCAAAAGATACTATGACAGAAAGATGAAGGAGTTCTTCGAACTCAAGTTGGGCAGCATGACCATTGATGAGTATGAACGAAGTTTTCTAGAACTACTGAAGTATGTTTCGTTCATCAAAGACGAGGCTGTCAAAATTCAGAGGTATCTGAGTGGATTGCCACCTTCCATTGGTGACAAGATTCAATATGATGATCCTAAGACCATGGAAGAAACCATAAGAAGGGCGAATTTCTATACGAACAACAAAGAGAAAATCCTACCTTTCAAAAGGCTTGGGATGACTAGAAGAGGTTTAAGAAAGAACAGAGGTAGAAGGGAAACATGCCTCCCTTTTTCAGGAATAGTCCTTGGGGATAGTCATCTTTTAGAGAGCCCAGGAAAATTGAAGGGAGTGACTAGATGCCAAGACCGCCACCTATGGAGTGTTGGGGTTGTAAAGGGAATCATAGGTACAGAGACTGCCCCCACAGAAAAGATAAAGCGAGAACTGTCCATACTGTTCAACAATATAAACCAATGGAGGATATGGGAAACATAATGCCAAGGATCTACGCAGCCCTGGCCAACAAACAAGCAGAATTTCAATTACACATGATTGAAGTGGAAGGTACGATCAACAACTGACCACTTGTTATTTTAATTGATTCAGGGGATAGCCATAGTTATATAGATCCTAGAGTGGTGTAAAGTTTGCATTTAACAAGAAGCAAACATGAAAAGTCTTGGCTAGTGAAGTTGGCCACGGGAACCAAAAGGAAGGTCACTGAATTGGTTAAGTCCTATTCAATAGACATGAAAGGAATACTAAGGTTGAATTGAACATTATGCCTTTAGGCTCATACAATTGCTTAATTGGGATGGACTAGTTGGACCAGCACCATGCCCTTCTGGACTACCATAACAAGAGGTTTACATGCCTAAACAAAGAGGGAAATCAAGTAACAATCCAAGGAATTCCTAGAGCCGTGGCTGTTAGGGAAATCTTAGCCATGCAGCTAAAGAAATGTTATCGGAAAGGCTGTCAATTATTTGCAGCTCGGGTGGAAGAAGCATCCCGAGATGTAGTCTCGAATCTGGAAGACCATGAGGTACTCAGAGAGTTCAAGGACATATTTCAGGAGGTACCTGGACTACCTCCGAAGAGGGACATCGATTTTTCTATAAATTTGATGCCTGGAGCAGCTCTAGTTTCGAAGGCTCCTTATAGAATGAGTACGCCAGAGCTGAAAGAGTTGCAATTGCAGCTTGAAGAGCTACTAAAGAAGGGAAACATTCACCCCAGCGTGTCGTCGTGGGGTGCCCCGGTCCTATTCGTGAAGAAGAAATATGGGACGTTGAGGTTGTGCATTGATTTCCGACAGTTGAATAAGGTAACTGTCAAGAACAAGTATCCTCTACCAAGGATCGATGATCTTTTTGATCAGTTGAAGGATGTGAAAATATTTTCAAAGATAGATCTCTAATCAGGATATCACCAAATGAGAATAAATGATGAGGACATCAGCAAGACCACCTTTAGATCAAGGTACGGTCATTATGAGTTCACGGTGGTGCCGTTCGGGCTGCCCAACGCACCTGCTGTTTTCATGTGCTTAATGAATGGAGTGTTCAGAGATTATTTGAACAAGTTTGTCATAGTCTTCCTAGACGATATCTTGGTGTATTCCAAGACAGAGGAAGAACATGAGCAACACCTGAGAATGGTGCTACAGGTGTTGAGAGAACACCAGTTGTACGCAAAACTGAGCAAGAGCTCATTTGATCAAAGGCAGATTCATTACTTGGGGCACATTATATCAAAGGAAGGGATCGCTGTGGATCCTGAAAAGGTTGAGGCCATTCGAGAATGGTCATCACCAAGGAATGTGGTGGAAGTTAGATCTTTTATGGGTCTGGCAGGCTACTATAGAAGGTTTATAGCCGGATTCTCAAGGATAGTTCATTCTATCACTTCCTTGCAAAGGAAGGAGAAGAAGTTCCAATGGACTGAAGAATGTGAGAGAAACTTCCAACGATATAAGAAGCTACTAACCAGTGCTCCAATATTGAAGATTTCATATCCAAATAAGGATTACATAGTGTGCACCGATGCGTGTAAGGAAGGATTGGGAGGAGTTCTTAGCCAAGAGGGATTTGTAGTTTGTTACGAGTCCCGAAAGTTGAAGGAGAATGAGAGGAATTATGCCACTCACGATTTAGAGCTAACAACAATTGTCCATGTCTTGAGGAAATGGAGACATCACCCCATGGGCAAAAGATTTGAGTTGAGAATAGACCATAACGGTCTGAAGTATTTATTTGATCAGCTGACTTTAAATGTCAGGAAAATCAGATGGCTGGAGTTTCTGTGAGAATATGACTTTGATATCAAGCATATCAAAGGGAAAGAAAATAAGGTGGCTGATGCACTCAGCATAAAAGTGCACGAATTACATGCTACAGCCATTAGCATGTACAGGACTGAGATTAAAGACAGAATTTTGGAAGCTGCAAATGCTAATTTGCAGTACAGAGGTTTAGTAGCAAAGCTACAACAGCGTGAGAGACCACAGACCAAGGAAAGTTACACCTTGGGAACTGATGGCTTACTTCTGTATAAAAATAGAGTGTATGTACCCAATGTCCAAGATTTGAAGCTAGCAATTTTGAAATAAATTCATAACATGGCTTATGTTGGACATCCTGGATACCAGAAAACTGTGGCAGCAGTCAAAAGCCATTACTTCTGGCTGGGTCTGAAGAAGGAAATTGATGAATACATCGCTAGATGTATGGAGTTCCAGAAGGTTAAGGATGAGCATAGGCACCCATCAGGGTTGTTGCAGCCTTTACCCATTCCTGAATGGAAATGGGATGTGGTAACAATGGATTTTATCACCGGACTACCTAGAACAAGCAAGCAACATGATTCAATCATGGTGGTGGTGGACAAGCTTACTAAAGCTACCCATTTTGTTCCACTGAAAACCACCCACAGGGCAACTGATTTTGTTGATATCTTTTTAAAAGAAGTTGCACGCTTGCACGGAATTCCTAAGACAATTGTGTCTGATAGGGACCCGAAATTCACCTCGAATTTCTGGAAAGGATTGTTCAAGGGATTCAGAATGAATCTGAACTTTAGTACAACGTATCATCCTGAGTCTGATGGTCAGATAGAAAGGGTGAACAGAGTAATAGAAGACATACTGAGAATGTATGTGATGGATACATCATCAAGGTGGGAAGATTACCTACATTTAATAGAATTCACCTACAATAATGGGTATCATACATCGTTGAAGATGATCCCATTCGAAGCACTTTATGGAAGAAAGTGCAACACACCAGTAATCTAGGATAATCCATCTGATAGAGTAGTGATTGGGCCTGAGCTGCTCAAAGAGATGGAAGATCAAATAATAAAAATTAAACATAATCTAAAAGCTACCCATGATAGGCAGAAAAGTTACGCTGATAGTAACAGAACCCATAGAGAATTCAAAGTGGGTGACCATGTTTTCCTGAAAGTGAGGACTAACAAGAGTTCCCTGAAGTTGGGAAGTTGCATCAAATTGGCAGCAAGATTTTGTGGGCCATTTTAGATCCTGGAAAGGATTGGGCCAGTTGCATACATGTTTTCATTACCTGCATCTATGACTGTACATAATGTGTTTCATGTTTCACTTCTTAAAAAATATGTACCTGATGCTAATCATGTTATCGATTGGAATGTGATTCAGGTGGAACCAGAAGGTGTCCTACAAGTGCATCCTGTGTGCATATTGGACAGGAAAAGAAAACAGCTCCATAATCAAGCTATAGAGCTTGTAAAGGTCCAGTGGACCTGGTATGGTCCTGAGGACGTGACATGGGAGCATGCAGATGCTATGTGGGCAGAGTACCCACATATTTTTGAAAATTTTGAAAGGCTTGCAGAGACAATGTAAGTTGCATCGAGGATAGTGCAGAAATAAGGGGAGGGGGATTGTAGTGTCCCCAAGGCCGATCCCTGTTGTAAATCATGTTCTGAAAGGAATTGTAATTATGTTTTATAGGCTGGTGAGCCAAGTTTTTATAAGCTGGTGGCTTATGTGTTTGTTAGGCCAGGGAGCCTAAGTGTTGAAGGCCAGGAGCCTGCTGTTGTATATGTAATCACGTAGAACAAATTAATAAAAATTTGTAAACACCACCAGGTGCAGACTGACCACGATGAATGAGGGGGACTGAGCTTCCACAGAGAAGGCAAGGGATTAGGGGTTGGAAGGTGGGAAAAGGGGCGAAGTGTTAAGCCTAGGGGGCTTCAGCCTTGGGAATCATATTTTAATATTATTCCAAAAAGGCATGAGCATTTCATGTTTTATCCTAAGTTCCTAACCATGAGGAAGGTGATGCGTGCTGGGTAAACGCATGCAGTTTCTAGGGCAACAAGTGTCAACCCCGACCCATGCAAATAAAATGGAAAAGATGAGACGTGATGGGGGTTCTCCTCCATTCCACTCGATGACCTGAGTGGATACGGCCTCTGAGCGGTACGATGGATCCAACCTCTGCAGAAAAATCTTGTACATATTCTAAATTGAAAAACCTGTTTTCATCTCAAGAATCCATGTGTATCCTCTATCTGAGATTGAGCTTGTGCGTGGGGTCTCTATCCCAAAGTCATGACCGTGAGCCATTCGGCCATTGTTGAGCTTGTAGGAAATCCACGCCAGTTTTCCCTATTGATTTTTGTGGCCACGCAGTGCTGGACTACGTGTGGCTTGTTGGCCAGTGGAGCAACACTCTCTCCAGGATAGAGAGTGTACAGAGGAAGGAGAGAACTCCTGGAAGGAACCTTGTAGCTACCACAGAGCTCGGAGACTTCCGGTCCGGCCTGTTGCTGTAACCCAAGGCAAGGGAGGTTAGCAGTTGAAGG
Source organism: Picea mariana (assembly GCA_032191745.1). Lineage (NCBI taxonomy): Eukaryota > Viridiplantae > Streptophyta > Pinopsida > Pinales > Pinaceae > Picea > Picea mariana. The sequence continues at coordinate 137,116 of JASDQU010308215.1, forward strand.
ACTGTCCAGGTGACAGAGAAGGTGTATACTCCTGGGGTGGAATAAGCATGTGGGGAATGAGGGTCTGTGGGCAGTGAGCGTGAGAGGTTCCTGGGAGAGAATTCCATCCTTGTGGCTGTGTGCTATTTCCATGTAACATCAGTCTAGCCTAGGATTCCTTGTCTTGGGGTGGAGCTTAGTCCCAGCTCGGGGGTGACCCACTGTTAAGCTAATGAGCAATGCATTCTAAGGCTAGGAGGTTCGTGGAAGGCCTGCACTTGGTTGGTGGAATCTACCATTGTTCAAAGATAAGTACCAAATGATGCTTTAATTATGTTTATGTATCTCTGTGTATTATAATCATCATGTATTCTGGTGTGTATATGAATTGATGTTAAATAGTATTGATTGTTGATTATGGCAGTAAATCGTATGATTACTCTATGTTGAATGTGTTTAACTTGTTTTGAATGCATGTGATTAATTGTGAGTGAGAATSTTGTTATTCCGCGTAGTAACACCTACACAGTAGTGAGTGAAAAGTGGTGCTACAAATTGGCTACATTAATATGTTATGTATTTGGTTGTTATAAGGTTTTGGGTTCAAAACACATTTTCTCTCAACCGTAATTAATATTTTGTTGAATAACTATATCATTTRGAGAAACTACTACATTAATGCCACATGGACTCATCCACCCAAGCAATATGTGCCAAAYCATTAGGTGCATCCAAATAGAACTTGTAATCCCATCTACCATGTGTCATTTCGTACACTACCACATGTCACTTTCAACACATGCCACATTATCATTTTGTACATGCCATGTTAGCTTATGTACCTTTCCATGTCACCATAAGGTGGGTTCCATTCAAACCAATCACATGCAACCACATTGCACTTTTGGCTTAGCTTGCAGAGATTAGCACCAAAATTTTGAAGTTGTTTTTTAAAGTGCTATAAATTTGTCACACAACATCTATTTTCAATGAATTTTTTTTGTAGACTATCTATTTTTAATTCTCCACATAGTGAAATATCTAGATCTAGATAATTATTCTATTTTATGTTATTTATCTTCATTTGTTCCCAAAAAATCAAGGCTAGACATCATTTTTGGAACTAAACATGGTCATAACTTCTTGTATAAAATTTCACTCTACACAATGGTGATATCAAGTTAGATCGAATTGGCCATATGATTATTGAGAGTGGTAATGACTATGTATTTCTCTTGTGTTTGAATATGATAATGGTCTATTAGAGGCAGTTTCTTGATGGCAAAAATTAAGTGCTTTACTTGGCACTACGCATCTGTGATGGGGAGACCATTTTACATTGCATGTGGCACATATTTGAGCACCTACTAAACTTGATGATCATTGTGAGATCATGTTAAAGTTCTTGATTGAAGCACTCCAATTGATCATTGACACTTTCATATTATTGGATCACATTGAACTTCATCTTTTGCTATCATTCATATCTTCTTGGAGCGATTGTTTTTTGACACATTGTGGACTTGCCATGATGATTCATGCCTTTTCTATTAGAGGATATTCTTGTAGTTAGCTTTATTTTCACAGCATACATTCCAGAGTGGTGAATGTGAAGATTTTGGAGACAAATTGGTTCTATATATTATTACTCTATCTTGAGATTCTTAGCTCTTCATCATGAACATATTAATGTTTTCATTACTATTCACTCTGCATTGATTTTTGATTACTAGTCAAGATATTTGAGTTGTCATTAAGGAGGTTTGTAATGTAATGCCATTTTTTTCCAAATGTGTTCATTATAGCCCATGATGTAATGATTGTCTAATGGCCACATTTACCGTTGTATATCATATCGCTATGATGCCTATGAGAACATCATTCCAAGGCATTTTTACACACAATGAGGCATCATCAGATTTGTGAGATCTTAAATATCTCACATTATTGACCTATTATTCTTATGTAACACAAATCCTTCCTCGACTGAGGTGCTCATTCCTTTAGTCAACATTATGAGGGAATGTTAGAATATGTCTTAATGTTGTTGAGTGGCTTGATGTTATTTTGTACTTAGTTTCATAATGATGATCATTATAATATCATGAAGGAATGTTAGAATATGTCTTAATGTTGTCGAGTGGCTTGATGTGATTTTGTACTTAGTTTCATAATGATGATCATTATAATATCATTTGTGGGGCACTTATACATCTAACATGGTGTCAATAGACTTTTGTAATATTGCACATATGCACATGTAGATAGTTTTGAGAGTTATTTGGTGGTGACCTATCTCTAAGCTAATGGTGACCTACACCTACAATCATATGTCATTCTTATCCACTACTTCAGCCTTATCTCTTGATGAGATTATCATCCACCTTTATGGATTGGTTGATCTCCACCCTTGAGTGTGCCTTATGATCAATGATCCAAGTTTCTATTGGTTACTATAAATTGAGTCAATTGGTCTTGAATTGATGGTGGAGAGTGTCTTATGGTATTGATCATTAGCTTGRACCCTATGGGTCCTTAGGATAGATCATCCATATCCTTGAAATTTGTATGGATTCCATTTGAAATCCATGCATGTGTGTGCTCTAGATATTGTAATTGGGAGAGTTATATGAATAATACACGGTCTTGCTTCCATCAATGTTTTCCCACCTTGGGGTTTTACCATGTAAATTTCTTGTCTCCTCTCTCTTATTTGATAGATCTACTTTTATTTATTTGATGCTTTCCATAGAAGTTTAGATATGATATATCTTGGTTATATGTTTATACATGATTTAGTCAATATATTATAGTTATAAGTATATAAAATGTAAGCATATGTTTTCAGTCATGGCACACTGACATTAAGACACCTAACGAAATATGAGCTAGGATTGAGTTGCAATTCAATATGATATAAATAATTATATTATACACATTATAATTGGGTGTGATATTGTGAAGCATAGCCAACACATCAACAGACATTGCAAAAGTTGTTCTCAACATGAAAAATCCTAATCATGAACATGATAAAGCATGCTAAAATGACTACACTACTAAACTAACTCAATTACATATAAGATGTAAGAAATACTACTAATTTGTATTTACATAGTCGTTATCTAGTTGTATATGTTTATTGTTGGCACCTAAGGGTTTTGTAGAAGCTGAAAATGTGCCAAAAATATACATTGCACACACGCAAGAAGATACATCATGTGGCACCAAGGTTCATCGTCTGCACCATCCAAGGAAATATTGTGCATGCCAACCCATTTTGTACTACGTGCAAGGACTTAAAGGAGACTACATGCAAACCAAATCCAAAAATATCTTCGGGAATCATTGTAACTAATTTTGTAACAACCCGACTGATCATGATCGAGGCTGTGGATGAGCTGGGAAGTTAGTTAAAATTTCCACACTCTGTGGAAGATATGGGGGGATGCATGCAGACATGCAGGTGTTGGGTTTTTGGTTCACTAA
>JASDQU010308216.1:34862-47976 GCA_032191745.1 Picea mariana
CAATCTAGAGAAGAAGTATACAACATGACCCAATTAATCCAGGAAAATATAAAAAAGATTCATGACAAAAGAACCAAGGAAGACAATTTTGAATTGGGTGATCTAGTGTTGATATGGGAATCCAGAAATGAGGACAAGGGAAAACATGGGAAGTTCGATAGTCTGTGGAAAGGCCCTTACACCATTCAAGATTACAGAGGGAATAATGTTTTTCTGCTAGATAGCAATGATGGATCAGACCTTCCAAGTGGACCTGTAAATGGTAGGATGTTGAAGCATTACTTTATGCCTCAATAGAAATATCAGCAATCCATTTCCACTGTACATAACATTTTCTTTATTTTTCAGTTGTGTGTTGGTGCTACTGGTCAAATGTTTGAATCCCGTAGAGAAGGCCCTAAGGCATTGGTTAGTACCACCAAATTTTTTAAAATAAGAAAGAATCAATTAGCAGAAGGAGCTCTGAGAGAAGATTTTTTTACGATATCAGAGAGCATTTTCTTGGCACTTCACAAGGAGAGTACCATCCCAAGGTGGAGTCATTGTTATAACCCTATAATTTATAGAATCAACTGATGACTGGAAATTCATTCCTTTATTGTAATGAAGGATGTAAACACTGTTTCATTCTGCAAATTGATTTGAAGAAAAAGAAAAGAAAATAAAAAATGAGAAAAGAATAAAAGAGGGCATAAAAGAACAATAAAATCCACATGCAATAACAATGACTTGGTTCATAATGTTCAATCATGGTCAAGTTCTTTTAAATTGATGTTGATAGGAATAGTGAATAAGCTTGACTAAACTGTTTAATCTTAGTCAAGTTGATAGGTTAGCTAGTGAATAAATTTGACCAAACCGCCTAATATTGGTCAAATAGGCCTAGGGTAGAGTATTTTCTTAGTCCAATAGTTTAATATGGGATAAATGTTGTAGATGAGTAGGCGAGAACATAGGTTAGTTGATTTGGTTTCAATAAAACATGCATGATGGTCGAGTCAGGTTCATGTCCTGATGTTTGAAAGTGTGTTTATCCAACCTCATGGTGTCGAGCAACAAAGAAAGCAGGGGAAAAAACCCACAAAAAGCATTAAACCTTAGTTCTGGCTTCTTATGCGACTTCTCACTAACAAATTAAACTTTGAGCAAGAATCCACGGTTGAAAGGCCAGTGCCCAAATCTACGACCGAGATGTAATTCCGGAACCCCCCCCCCATCTATTCTGCTTTTAACGGGGGGGTCCAGAATGTTGGTTAACAGGAGAGCTTAGATCTACGGTCCAACAAGCAGTGCGTAGATGAACAACTAACAAAGGATTCCAGACCCCCCCGACCATTTTGCCTCTCAAGGTGGGGGGCGTGTCCAGAATGAAGTGGTTTTTCCAGATGGTTCCCACCATAACATGGCATACATTGATTGCATGAGAGCCTCTTCGATCCAAAACCACTCACCATTTACCACCCTTCTGACATACTTCCACCGCCTGGTGACATCACACTCCACTACCTCCCCCTATGGGTATCATCTGATAACTCTGTCAGTTGTTTTCCCTCTAGTCACCCATCACAAACCACCTTCACATCTGCCTTCACCCCAATCAGTGCATCCCACGTCACCCTGTCACATCCTTCATTCGTCCTTCACCTGCCATATCACGCTTCAAACGACCTGTTGGCCATTTATTACATGCTACCTATCCGTTAGCCAATGGACCTGTCACCCGCACCCAACGGATACTCGTTCACTCAAAACCTTTACCGTTTCCGCCATTTTCACATTATTCATTTTCTCCGTACACCAGACAATCCTTTTCCACTTTGTTGATCCAGTCGTTGACCTAACCATAGCCATCATCCACTAATGTTTTGTGTTTAAATTGCAGGTATTTTTCGTAGTGATGGCATCCAAATCAAAAAGAGCAGAATCCGAGGAAAATCTGTTCCTCCCACCTCCTGTCGACCTCGACAAGATCCCATTAGCCGACAAGGATTACTTAATATCAGAAACAAGGTGTGAATTTGAATTCGCAGAGTTACGGTCATGGTTTAAAGATACATTCATAGATCAAAGCGATGAAATTGGGCTCTGGGAGGCCAATATTCCTCTTTATTTGTTTCCCCAAGTCCACCACTTCCCCGAATTTTCTCTAAAATGTCAATATCATTACCTCCTCGACCAAAGAACCATGGTTTCTTCGTCTATAGAAACTCTTTTCTCTATCACGCCAGATACCATTGATCAGATGCTATAGATACCTAGAGCTGATTCCCCATCCCCTTTCAACCTTGAAATTATAACAGAGTTCTATCAGAATCTGTCTTTTCCCCAAAGGGCCCAAATTTTTGATCTTTTCCTCCCGCGGGATGCTCAGCTCCCCAAGACAAATCCCCCATACCTTTCTTCCCTATTCTCAAAAAGAGGAAACCAAGTAATTTCATCACTTTGTTCTCTACTTGGCTATTTTTCAGATGAGTGGATAGATGAACCTATATTGGGTTTCCTATCCATTTTCTCGGCCAAGGAAAAGGCTACCATCCAGTTTGACTACAACACTTTCCTAGCAGAGAATATCCATGATCAGCTTTCAAAATTTTCCACAGAGGGAATGTTTTGGTATTCCTCTATACTGGCCTACATGTTCATCTTCTTTCAGACAGAGAAGCTCCCCTTCCTGATGCAGAAAATGGACAAGGATGGCAAACCCCAGGCAGTAACATCTTGGACCTCACTTCTCAGAAGAAATTCTACAGAATTCAGCTTCAAATAGTTCATCGAGCAGTTCTACCATCCTGTGGTGATCATGCTCAGTGGGAGGCTTGAGCCAAGAATAAATGAGGAAATATAGAGAATTTTTCACCTCTCGTACATCAAAAAAATGGGAGATTGGTACCTGTATCAAAACTATAAAGAAATCAGAGTATACGGGTGTGAGCTGGCTCCATATAAGTTGCCCAAGTATCTGTCGGTGAGGATATTTTATCTTGAATATATAAGACAAATGATAAATTCTGATGACATATACTTCATGTCTTTGAAGAAGAGACAGTAGCTAAGGATCAAGGGGAAATTAGAGTCCTTTATCTGCAATAGTCGAGCTGTTGGGGAAGAGGCAGATAAAATTTTGAGGGAAATAAAGTTTGACATAAGTTTCTTGTGGAACTACGATCCATGGGGAATCATCACAGAGATGAGAATGAAGAACAAGAATTTCCCATATATTCATGCACCCAAGCTAGATATAGAGAAGTTTGCAAATCAAATAGAGTGGGAGGCGAGTACACTGGAAGAGGTAGAACAACAATCTCCTCAAATCATTATCTCTCAAACAAACACACCACAGATACCTAAAGTGAAAAGACCCAGAAAAGATGTTTCTCCTTCTATTTCCGAAGTCTAGGCTGAAGAGTTTCAGATGCACACCAAAAGACCAAAATCTTATCATATGAATGAAACAACTGGTGAAAAGGAAGCATATCCCATCACATCTTTGAAAGGTGATCAGACACCTCTTATCTCAAGCGATCAGCAGATTATGTCTACTTCTTCATTTCAAAAGAAAATTAACACTTCACTAGTAAATCAACAAAGTCAAGAAGGTGTGAAATTGGGTGTCTTTGAGAAATATGATATGATCAAGAAGAAGAATCAAATGTTGACAAGCAACACATATGCTCAGTTTCTGAAGAAAACTTCCATGGCATAGCATCGAATTTTGTCTGCATTTGATACAAAGAAAGGCAGGATGCATATGGCCTTTCTCTAGGCACAAGGCCCGATCCTAAGGCTATCACTGATTAAAAAAGAGAAACTTTTGAATTCAACACCAAATATGTACACCGAGCTGATCAGATGGATCTACATCGACAGACTGGAGAAATGGTATTCTACACCTTGGCAAAATCTTCTACTACTGCCACTAAATTAAAGGTTTCTCTGAACAATGTTCAGACACAATTGAAGCTAGAGAAGATATCATCCTTTGCAAAAGACAATAGAATTAAATCTTTGGAAGGGCTAGTGCTCAAGATTGGATATGATCCCTCTAATGTAAAATTAGCAAAGGATATGGTCAAGAAGAAAAATGCAGACATAGCATCCCTGAGAAAACAGTTGAAACTGCCACCTACAGAAGACTCATAGGTAAAGGAGATAGCCGAGGCGGAGGGTGAAAAGGATGAAATGCTCAAGTTGATCATGGAACAGAACACACAATTAAAAGAAATGGAAGCAGAACTAGAATGACTGGTAAAGGAGAAAGAACAATCAACACCCATGGAAGTAATTCCATTGAGTGCGGTTCCGCTTCTGGGAGTCAATACCGCAATCATAGCAGCAACCTCCACAATAGAAATTTCATCAGACACTCTAGTGTCAGCTCTGGAAAAGACAATAGAACTATCAAAGTCCATGGAGGCAATGAACCTACAGAAAACGGAAATCAATAAACTGAAAAGGGAGGTTCAGAGTCTTCAAGAGCTCAAGAATTCGTACCAGACAAGTTTCCACGTTGAAAAGGAAACAACGGAAAAACTCAAATGGGAACTACAACAGATGCAAAAGCAAACAATGGTGGGAAAAACACTTGTTGAAGCTAAGGAGAAGATTTGGATGGATATATCTAGATCCATAAATGAGATTTGGCCTATGGTACAAATCATGTTTGAACAAACGAACTAGTGTTGAGGAGAAGACAGGCCATTGATAAGATAAAAAGAGAGCTGGGGGGATATGCCTACTGAAGAAAATGAAATCATTCAATTTCTAAATTCAAAGACCAAAGAAGAGCTAGAATATATGAAAATAGAAGACAGGACTGAAACCATCCTTGAAGTCAAGAGAATTCTGACCAAAAGGGGGTTGATGTTGCAATTGGAGGAGAAAGTCCAGAACATGGACGTCGGAGTTCAGAAATTTTTCAGCAAAATTGATGCTTTGCAGAAGAAAGGATTTCCCAGTTGGATGGTTTTGAACGATAAGCTAATGACCTTATCTGACTACAAGCAGAAGATTTCCATGATGGAGAAGGACAGTTCCAAGTTCTCAAGAATACAAGGCAGTATTACAGGCAAGGCATTCTTAGAGACTTTGCAGCCAGATCTCAGCATATAGCACGAGATCAAGTATATTTTTACTGTCAAGCCGACATTTTCCAGGTATACAGAAGTGGATGAGATCTACCGAAGAATGCTCAAAATCACCACAACCAGTCAGCAAAGGTGGGAGGAGCTGTGCAACTTAATCGAATGATAGATGATGTGTATCATCTGAGTCATCATGCGCAACATCCATAGTGGTGTGAATGACTCACCAATGGTCATCCCATAAAGTCATCATGAAATTTCGACACATCATTAGCAGTTGCTATATTATTGTATTATGTTATTTAGTTAGCTATATTTTATTTTTTCCATGTCCTGATCAGTTATGACAGGGTCGTTGTAATTTTGATTATAAATACTTCAAGCTTCAAAGTATTGAGGGTTGATCTGACGCCCAAGCAAGCTGAATCATTGTAATCTTTATCAATGGATCTACCAGTAATAGAAGATATTTTTTCACAAGATTCATGTGTGTTTACTATTGGTGATGTGTTTCTTCTCATTGTTAATGGTTTTTTCTTTTGTCTTCATGATCACATGTATTTTCTTGTCTGATCATTTAGAAGGAGTCAAGTTGTGGAACTTATTTCATATACTCTGTTACAACTTCTAAAGGATTTTACTGTTTTTCTTCTAACAATACGATAAATAAATTCTTGAATGCTTCTTTACTCTTGTTGTTTATCTCATTTTTCTGCTAACCCATCATTTTATTCATAAAGAATCTAATAGTTTTCACAATCCTGCCATGTGAGAATATCTTTCCAAAACATTGTTCTTTGATCTCGAGTTTATAAATACAAACCCCATAGCCCAATGGATGCGTGATTTATATTTCATCCATCTTTATAAAAAACAACACTKTCTATTCTTTTAACTAGCCTAAAATTTGARACTTAAACAAAGATAAATCTTACAGAGAGATCCCTCTCTGAAACTGGAAGGGATAGATCCTAGTTTCAAATTGGTTGGATAAGGTTACCTCTGTTAAATTATTTTTTCCTTCTAACAACCTCTGGAGAAATTACAGGGCGATAACATAGTGGTGACCATACTGGGGAATGAACAAACTTTCTACACCTTTTCTTTCTTTCCCTAGACAAGAAAAACTTTTTCTGAACAAATCATAAAACCTAAATCTATAAAAACAATGTTCAGAGGTTGTTAAATTTTGTATATAATCAGTTTAAAAACATAAAAAATTAAAAAAATATGGCTCCCAAAAGAACCTACACCAAAGCCCATCCTGACCCAGAACCTGCGATAGTAGTAGAAAACCCGAAAAAATTACTCAAAAAGGAAAACATTGCAGAACGTTTCGAGAATCATTATCTTCTCCATAGGTCTTTTTCTCACCCTGAGGAGCTCGTTGATATACAAGATCTTGATTTTGACCTTTTATTTGAGCAAATCCTTTTTAGAACTAAATCAGACAGATTTCTAAGCGATACAGTCCTAGATCAAGACATCCTACAACCTCGTACTCCTGAGAAACCTTTTCCCAAGATCAGAGATTTCCCTCAGCAGTCGATTGAATTTCATACCTTGATTTTCGCCACAGCTTCTATCTCGGTCAGTCCCACATCTTCCACGTCTTCACTTACTTATCCTCTAATCGAAAAATTTGTTGTACAGCCTCCCCCACCAGCTATGGCAGCAAGATATTCCCCCTTGGTGTTAGCAGCACCGTTGCATGCTATGCCCTAGGAATATCAGACCAAACTTCCTCAATTTGATGGCTCTGGACCTTTAAACACACAAAAACATGTTGACAAAATGAATGATTACTTTGACCTGTAGGAAGTGGACAAAGCCGATGTGCAGATGAGGTTATTTGCACAAAGTCTGACCGGAGAAGTTAAAAAGTGGTTCAAAACCTTGCATGCTGCTACCATTACTGATATTGCTAGTTTTCATAGGACTTTCCTTGATAGGTGGGAGGTAAATAAAAACCCTCTCCAAATTTTGTCAGAGTATGAGAACATCAAAAGGAACCAAGGAGAGACAGTGTAGGATTACTGCACTCATTTCAACAATCTATTCAATGCCATCCCGACTGAAATCAAACCACCCCAAGGTTTGGAATTAATAAAGTTGCATGATGGTTTTGATGCTGACGTGTCATATCAATTAAGGGAGAGAAACACAACAACTTTGGAAGACATCCAGAGAAGTGTCGTCAGTGTAGAAGCAAACCTTTTGGCTAGAAGGGCCAGGTAGAGAACATAAAAGAGGGTCACCATCAAAGAAGAACCTTCTACTTCCTCATCAGATGCCAAATTAGATTCTCTCGCCAGAGCTATGGATAAAATGATGGAGAGACTCACCATAACTGACAAGAATCCACCTAGGGAGAACCAAGTTGCCCCTCAAATCAGGAACCCAAACTTTAGAATAAATCCCCCTCAGATTAGGCAGAGAGATCCTAGAGATATAAGGGAACAAAGGGGACCTGATCAGTAGATTATACCACCTCTCCATGATTCCATGTCCGCTTCTACCTAGTGAAAGACACTGCCCAAGACAAAAAGGAAGGGTTGAACCAATTAGATTTTTTATTCTAGACTGACAGGTTCCACAAGAACGACCCAAAGGGTCTAGTCCTAAAACATTCCTCTCAAGTGTCGTCCTGTTGGCCATATGCCCACGACAAATTCGAAGATGAGATTTTCACAGAAAATTCCCAGGACTGGGACGAGGTGGTGGCACGGATGACCGATCCAAAAATGACCAAGTTCATATCCATGAGTCTGGACGAGCAAGAAATGACCATAGAACATTCAGGTCAAGAGGCCCTCAGAGCCAGATAAGAAATTCTAGAGGTCGAAGAAGCAATTCCCCAAGTAGTGACCGAAGCAACAGAAATTCCCTAGGTAGCCCCAGTGTAAGGTAGAGGTACCCCCATGGCTCAAGACGCATGGGATAAGTGGTTATTCATGTTAGATCATGCGCAATGGATAATTGATCAGCTTCAATATGACCTGGACCTCATAAACATGACAGGGCTCCCTGTAGACAATCCGAATAGAAGTTAGACAAGCCCAAGCGACCCTAAATTCATAGACCTTGATGAAATTACTAGGTTATACAACCCTAAGTTTGAAACACCATCGGCCAAATCGACAATAGGTTTTTAGGATCAACCAGATATAGTCATAACATCAAGTAGGATAAGTCCATCCAACCCCTTAAGAGATCTGATTAAAATATATGATGATGATGAGAGCCCATAGGTGTCCCTTGTGACCCCTGTGCATATTGAAGAGGAAAAAGAGCCAAAGAAGACATCCTCCCCAGTTCCTGATTCTCAAATTCAAGGGATCCCACAGACCAAACAAGAAGTTGAAAGTGTCTTAGACATTGAGCTGCCTAATGCACCATAAACAAAAGCAGACAGTCTGAAAGACGGGCCGAGGTTGGGAAAAAAAAATGAAGAAGTTCCCCAACAAAAAATCGGCATTTCAATGATCGATCATCAATTAAGTACCAAGCATACCCTTGATTCCTCAGTTTCAATTGATACTCAAACCCCCTATGAGCGAAAGATAGAAGTCAGGCCTTCAGAACATAGGGATGAGGTTCAAGAACCCAACCCTGAACAAGTATATATCGTTGGGAGTCTATGAAATACACTCACATGGGGGGATCAACAGATTCCCAAACCTGTGGATGAAGTAGATGACATACATGCTATAGCTTATGATCATAAAAGGAAGGCTATCATCCAAAGAACCACCAAGAAGAGGAGGATTACTCTGGATCGCTCCATCCTCATCACCACGGAGGAAAACCTAATCAACATCGAGCATGCTAAGACATATGAATTCATCAGTGTAGGGATGGCGATCACAGATGCCACCCTAGATAGAGCTAAAGAGATGAAGAGGAGTTGGTGGCCTCTCTAAAGGAATTGGAACATTTGCGCCACTTGGCGAAGTATTACTAGGACACTACACAAGTCGTTGTGTACCCAAGGAACGAATCCATTTCAATGGTATCAGAGCAGTAATTATTTCGTTCAACTCATAAAATCCATATCAATGGTATCAGAGCAGTCTACTCCTTGTCGTTTTTAAAGCATGTCCCCGATGAGGTCAAGGTACAAAGAATTGGGTCTCAAGCTTGTTTCTCTTGAGGACAAAAGTTGTTGCATGCCCAAGCGACCTCTCATGGAGGGAGAAATGAAAGATGATGGTACATGAGATCCTTTCAAAATGTTGATCGAGGAAGCCCTCATGCAATAAAGGAATGTGATGATGGATAGTTTTGTGAAAATCCTTCGATGGCTACAAACAGTCGACGCATATTCCTTGAGCGGAGGCACTACCCCCTTAAAGGTAAAAATCAACTTTGATATTCCTATATTTGAAGGTCATATAGACATAGATTCTATAGACAAATGGTTGAATCTACTAGAAGGGTATTTTTTTGTACCTCAACATCAAATATAAAACAAGAAGTACCAACTGAGTCGTTGATTTCCTTAGCTGACCTCCAGTAAAGACACTCACCATGGTGCTAGACTCTTGCAACCACGAGACCTCTAGATGGCCCCACCTCTATGATACAAACCATAACTCTTCCACCACCTACCAAATGTTGGGTGCAAACTCAGTTGTCGCTAATTTCCATCTTCAATATGGGATGTTGTGCCATCTGGACCATCTTTGTTTTCCATCAAGTGAGTGAGTGAAGCTGAATTGGGAAACCCACTACAGTCAGGTGGCAAGACACTTTGGTGTCAAAAACAAAAGTGGCAGTGTCTCATAAAAATTTCTACTGGCTGAAACTTTGTAGGGATGTTAGCAAGTATATTAGGCCTTCCACTGCCTACACAATTTCCAAACAGACCACTAAGAGACAGGGCATGTACACCCCTCTACCTACTCCTAAAAGGCCATTGGAATCCATCTCAATGGACTACATGTTGGGCCTTCCATCCACCAAGAGGGGAAATGACTTTGTTTTTTTGGTTGTTGATCATTTTCCAAGATGGCGATTATGGTCATCTGGAAGAAGAGCATCACATCATAGGCCACTTCTACGATCTTCTTTGAACCAGTATGGGTACATTTTGGAATCCCACAAACCAATGTCTCAGATTGGGACATTCAGCTCCTCATCACATTATGGTCGAGCCTCTAGTCATTGCTGGACACCAAGATCACCAAATCCACTTCCTTGCACCCCTAGATAGATGGCCAAACTAATGTCATCAATCGGATGATCGTGCATATCCTATACATGTACAATTCCAAGAACCCCCGCACATGGGATGAGAGTCTTCCCTATGTTCAACATAGCTACAATCGATCCCTACATAGCTCAACCGAACACAACCCCTTTCAGGTGGGGTTGGGATTCCAACCATTGGGTCCCATGGATGTTGCACTACCCCTTGCGGCCACCCCAACTGACTTTCTACCTACTCCAACAGAAGATGAAAAATCCACCCGATTCATTGAGTGGATCCAGCACATCTGCCAAAAAATTCATAATATTTTACATAAGTCCAATGCCAAGTACAAGCATACCCATGATCAACACCAGGTGCCACATACGTTTCAGTTGGGAGACACATTTTGGTTTCACTTGCAAAAAGAAAKAATTATAGGGCCCCATCGAAAGATTCTCCCACTCCATTATGGACCTTGCACCATCATCAAGGATATGGGTGACAATGCATTTGAGCTCAACATTCCCCCTTTCCTTGGCCTACACCCAGTGTTCAACGTGGATCTCCTTYGGCCATATTTCCCACCATTATTGGACACCTTAGGGATAGCAGAACAAATGACACCAACAGAGATCAACCTTGACTACATGAAACAAGAATCCACTGATCAGATTGTGGACACATAGGTCAAGGGAACTCRCCAACAAAGGATCCATGTTTATTGAGTTGTCAAAGCAAGGCAACTCCTGCACCAAGGCAAGTGTCTCACCTGGGGAMAAATTCAGCATAAATTTCCTCATCTGATGGGGGAACTCAATGCAATGGATACCATTTCTTCCTAAGGGGGGAGGATTGATTCGGTTGGATGTCAGTGGCCTCCAACCTATTCCAATTGGCTAATTTTGGCAGTTTGGCAGTTTTTTCCTAATTTTTGGGTCCCTAACTTCCGAGGCTCTTTTGAGGCCCTAAACAAAGTTTTTAGGGCTCGCCACAGTGAGACTATATACATTGTTAATGTCATTATTTTCAAGTTAGAGTTAGAGGTTTTTCAAAGAGTTGTGTCTCATGAGTTGTTTCAAGGTTTGTGGGTAATTATTGCTATAAACCATCAAATGGCATGCCAAAAAGAGTCAAGTCATAAGTCTAGGTGGAATGGTTTTTTGTGGATATCATGAGATATTATGACACATTATGAAAGGAAAAGAGTCATCAAAGGTTATTATGGAATATTTGATAACTTTCAAATTCTTATGGTACTTGACTTGCAAAAAGTACACACATTTCGCAAGTTCCTGGTTGCTACACAAATTGTCATATCACTCCAAAATAGTCAAATCGCATTTCAAATCATCTTTTCTCAACTTCTACATATATTTCCCCTTCCATTTTTCATGCAGAAAACTCTCCAAGCATCGTTTCTCCTCTCTGCAACTTGCAAATCCTTCAACCAAGTTCGCTACCCAAGTTCGTTGTGTAAGTTGTCAAATCATTCAATGGTGCACTCAAAGATCACAAAGATGAGTGATGATGAAATAGTCAACGTGAATACATCAGAAAAATCAAGTCATCAATCAGATGTAGTTTGACTTCATTCTTTTCAATATTAAGGCACATTAGAGTTTTGAAGTTTTGAGAGGTAGATGACATTTTTAGGAAGGATGAAGGGGTTCCAGGATGCCTTATCATCATCATGAAACCACCATCACCATCAGCCATCATCATCTATCAGCCAAAGTAAAAAAAAGGTGGAAAAGTGTAAAAAAAAGCTTCTCTACGCAAATTTTGCACGACACGCTACACACTTGTTGTAGGTTTCAGCTACACAGTGTGTTACAACAACATGCTTCACAAATGCCAGTTTAGTGGTAAACTTCAAGATAATTTTCTGACCAACTGGAGACGATTTTTGAAAATCCCAGAGAGGTTTTTGTCAATAATAAACGCAACAACAAGAACCTCTCTCGTTTTTTACACAGGTGTCATAGTTTTGGATATTTGAATGAATCTTTACAGACTAGTTTTTTAGATTTAAGCATTTAATGTTTTCCTATTTTATTCGTCATATTTGGGCACAGATTCTGAGAAGATGGAGGAGAAGTTTTGAAAAAAATATATATATTTTTGTCAACAATAGATCCAATAAAAAAAAACTCTCTGATTTTTTACATAGGTGTTATTATTTCGAAGATGTGAAATGATATTTGAGGCCTATTTTCCAGAATTTCACCAAGCCAAATTTGCTAACAGAGTTAATTCGACTTGATGGACCTCTAAATCAACAAGGTGGATTTAAAATTGATATGGATATTGAATATTGGATAATATCCTATCATATCCCATGATTTTCTCTTTAGTTGGCACATTTTTAGTTTGTCAAAGATCAAACCCTAGATAGCAGGATATGAGCAGATTTTTGGAAAATATTCTTTCCTAAGTTATTGTAACAACTCTCTAGCTTTGGAAAAAGATGGATTTTGACTTCCCTAGATTAGGAACTTAGTTTATCTATATATTTGAGCACTTTGAATGTGAAAAAGGGTTGGCAGAAGAACAATGGATATTTTGTATTGATCATTGTACAGATTTTCTGAATTTGAATGAAATACTAGTGTAGATGTCTAGAGCTTTTTCATACCAAAGATTCTAGTGGTGATGACCTAAAGTCTGTGTTCCTTTCATGTATGTTCTTCTTGTTTTCTTTATATTTCATCTGTTGATACTTATATGTTTAAATTGGATATCAAATGGTTTGAAATTCATCTCAAATGATGCTTTAGATTCTAGCAATTTGAACACTATCATTTCCTTCTTAACTCATCAAAATTAATCTTTAATGGTG
>JASDQU010308217.1:41860-53136 GCA_032191745.1 Picea mariana
AGGATGGTCAACAATGAAGAACTTAATGAAGATGTGAACAAATGCAGAGATGACATCAATGGTGTAAGATACCGACTTAACAATGTGGAAAAAACGCAAAAATACAGGAATGAAAAAATCGATAAAATACTCGAGACTGAGAGAAAAATTAATCGGTTAATACAACAAGGTGAAAGATTATTGGCGCTCTCTAAAAATGTTAAAAGTGAAACAAAAAGAAGACTTGATGAACATAGTGAAAAAATTCAACAATTAACGAAACGTGTCGAGGCCTTATTCGTAGAACCCTTAGCTTATCAAAGACCACCACTAAGTCTGTAAATACCATAAATAAATTTAGAAAATCAAGGAAACCAGGAAATTCCAGAGGAAAATTTTTCGAGAAATATGAATACACCCAGATTCCACGATAGAGATTACCAAAAATTTAAAAAGGAGTTACCAAAGTATGATGGCAAGGATCATAGAGGAGTTGTTATTTGGATAAACAAAAAAGATGGAATTTTTGAATCAAACTCTTTGCTAGGTGAACGAGAGAAGGTAATGACAACTTCTAACAGCTTAGAAGGAGAAGCTTATGATTGGTACCTTTGGTGGCCTAGGAAATGTGATGCTCGTTCCTTTCACTGGAAGAATTTTACAACATCCCTACTTAAAATATTTCATGATGAAGAGGATGATGACCTGTATAACAAGTTCATACATTTCAAACATAAGGGAAATGTAAATGATTATACACACGAATGGTAGGTTCTCGCAACAAGGCAATGTGGATTCACGGATGAGAAGCTCATCAAAATGTACATTTGTGGCCTAAAAGATTACATTCGTAGTGAAATAAAACTATGGAATCCTAAAACAATTGAGGATGCAAGACACACAACAAGGCTAATAGAATAAAAAAACAAGTTTAATAAACCAACATTCAAAAGTCCAGAAAGGTTAAATAAATATTCAGATGATAGAACGAAGAAATACACTACAAACGAACCTAACAAGTATTTACCACCCCATTTGAGGGAAGTTCAAGCCAGCCATCAAGACTCAAATAAAAAATGGGAAAGCAAATGTTGATATTGTGGTGACAAATGGTCACCTGGACACAAATGCAACAATAAAAAATCATATTCTTGTAAAGTAGAAAAAGAAGCAAGCACATTTGAGAGTGATTCAGATAATGAGAATGAAGAAGAAGGTAAGGCCCCCAATACAGAAACCAATGAGGCCATGCCCAAGATATCCTTCGCAGCAATAATAGGAATAACACAATCGCAAACATTAAAACTAAAAGGGCACATAAAAAAAGAAAATGTCACCATTCTAGTCGATACAGGGAGCACCCATAATTTCATTGATGTAAATGTTGCAAATAAATTAAACCTATTCGTATATCTGACCGCGGATATAAGATTAATGGTGACAGATGGCAAAAAAATTGATGGCGTAGGAAAATGCCACAAGAACAAGCTTCAAGTGGTAGATTACGAATTGGAATCTGGATTCTACACCGTACCTTTGGGAGGAGTAGAAGTCGTCTTTGGAATTCAATGGCTACAAATGCTAGGAACCTATTCTGCAAATCACCAAAAAACATTTATACAATTCAAATGGAAGGAAGACAATATAAATTATATGGATTCCACTTGCCTCCCACCCAAATTATATCCTCACAACAAATGGAGAAACTAATTTGAAAAGGAGCACCAGCTTACGTGGCACACTATCATCAGATGTCGTTATTAACAATGGAAATAGTCAAGTCGCAACATCTAGAGATTCAAACATTAATCCAAAAATATGACAAGGTATTCCAAGACTAACCTATGAAGCTGCCACATAATAGAAACATAGAACATATAATCGAGGTTAAGCCAGATTCAACACCAGTTAATATTATACCTTATCAATATCCTCACCACCATAAGACATAAATAGAAAGGCTAATTCAAGACCTACTGAAATGTGGGGTTATTACGACAAGCAGTAGCCCATATGCAACCCCAGTAGTACTGGTTCGGAAAAAAGATGGATCTTTCATACTATGTATAGACTATCGAGGGTTAAATAAAATAACGATAAAAAACAAATTTCCTATACCCTACATAGATGACTTGCTAGACGAACTCCATGCAGCTAAATACTTCTCAAAATTGGATTTAAGATCAGGGTACTACCAGATTCAAGTAAGATTAGAAGATGTAGAAAAAACTTCTTTCCAAACACACGAAGGTCATTATGAGTTTAAAGTCATGTCATTAGGCCTAACTAATGCACCAGCTATCTTCCAAGAAACTATGAATCAACTTTTTCTCCCTTACTTAATGAAGTTCGTATTAGTCTTCTTTGATGATATTCTTATTTACAGTAAAACATGGAAGGAGCATGTGAAGCATTTAGAATAGGTACTTTCTCTCTTAGAGAAACATTAATTCTATGCAAAACTATCAAAATGTTCCTTTGGTAAAGAAGAAGTAGAATACATTGGTCATGTCATATCTCAAGAAGGAGTAGGTGGACCTTGAAAAAATCAAAGCAATCACAGAATGGCCAAAACCAAAGAACATATCAAAACTAAGGGGATTCCTTTGATTAATAGGTTATTATCGAAGATTTATCAAGAACTACGCTCATTTAACAACACCCTTATCAAACTTATTAAAGAAAAATTCCTTCAAATGGGATAACAGTGCACAAGAATGTTTTGAAACATTAAAAAGGGTTATGTCGTCTACACCTGTATTAGCAACACCAAATTTTTCAAAACCCTTTGTAGTAGAATGTGATGCATCAAGAACTGGAATAGGAGTAGTGTTAATGAAAGATGTCCACCCAATAGCATTTGAAAGTCGAAAGATCAAAAAAAAGGAAGAGTTAAAATCTACCTATAATAAGGAAATGTTAGCTATTATGCATGCATTAGCTAAATGGCAACAATATCTCTTAGGAAGAAAATTTTCGATATGTATTGATCACAATAGTCTCCAATACTTACTAAGAAAAAAAACATTGTCCACAGAACAACAAAAGTGGATGAAGGAACTTTTCACCTTTGATATGGAAATAATACACAAAAAGGGAAAGACAATGTAGTTGTTGATGCACTATCACGAAAATATGAGGAAGTAAACACATATGCAACAACAATAGTCATTCCAGATTAGTTGGATGAGATTCGAGTTGAGTATGCCAAAGATCCTGAATCTAATTCCATAATCAACAATTTAGACCAAAACCCCTAATTTGAATGGAAAAATGACTTTTTATGGTACAAGAACAAAATCTACCTAATTCCATCCTCAAAATTTAAAATAAAAGTTTTAAGGGAGTCACATAGCTCTCCAGCGTCAGGACATGTGAGTTTTTTCAAAACCTACTATAATGCACGACAATCATTCTATTGGAAAGGAATGAAGAAGGAGATTCCAAGATTTCTTGCCGAATGTGAAATTTCTCAAAGAAATAAAAATGAAAATGTCATGACTCCATGATTACTTCATCCCCTACATATTACTGAACAAAAATGGGAAGAAATTTCAATGGATTTCATTGAAGGGCTCCCATGTCTGAGGGGAAGGATAAATTTTTGTGGTGGTTGATACATTAACCAAATATGCACATCCAATGGAAAAACCTTCCAGAAGAAGACTCATCATGGGAGTCCGAACGATTCCTCCTATAATATCCATCGCTACCCTTGCTTTGAGGAGAAAGAAAAATCTTAAGAGGGTGGCAATGTTACGAATATAAAAATGATAATAATAATAAATATAATAAACTATAATAATAATTAATATCATTTAATTAAATCAAGAGGCACGTACCTCCTCACCTCGTGACCAGTCAATGCTATGTAGCAACCATCACAAGGGTAGTGTAATCATCAATTTTATCATATTCAATTATATATTAATATTTAGAAATATCTATTTCTTAGTAAAGAATAACTTTCATGTTACATATTTTTCTTTCACTGGCATAAATCTACAAGTACACACAAATTTGATGAACTATGGAGCCAGAGTTTCACAACCACACCTCTTAGTCTACAGAACATGCATCACGTTCGGCGTCTCGCTTGTACTTGTTGATACTTCCTATGTGTTGAAAACCATCTATTGCAGATGACATCAACATGTCCACCATGCCATAGATGAATATATACCCGAGGATATTTTTTTAGTAAACATATTAAGAGTAGAGCGTATGCATATTTACCTTTCGCCTTGTCAGTCTGCTAATGTTTGGGATGACTGACTCCTCATGCCCATGTCACTAGTCCAACTTTTTCTAAGGCAAGCATGTGCAAATGAACATTAGAACTAAACAGGCATATGCATTGTATATTGTCCATCAGAAGGAACAAATAATCGTAAAATTGTATCCATATGATTTTTTTAATTGGAGAAATGTTTAACAGTAAACAGGGTGTGAGTGCGGGGCACCATGGCCAATCTATATATTGCAAACCCTTGGAAGCCATGGGAGCAATCTTCAACCTGCCATCCTGGCACCCGCAATCGAGAAAGTGGGTAACTATGGAATAAGGTAGAAGCACGACCACATATGTGAAACCGTTAGTCCGCCAACTGACACACCAAGGCATTTTCGGAAAGGACACTAAGCAGATGAATTAAAAAACAAAAGGGATAATAGAAAATGGAAAAAGTAGAAATAGGGAAGGCAGAAAGGCCCATTATTTCCAAGCCATCGTTTTCAATTATAATATTATATTCCCCCACCCAGTTTGTATATTTAATTTACCAGCACACTTGGTATACCTTTTAGAAGATTGTACCACAGAACCCTCTACTGTTGCACATAACAATTCATCTCCTTGTCCAAGCAACCTATTTTTTCCAAGGCAACAACACCAAATATGCCATGGAGATGAAGGCAAGTTAGTATGAAGACAGGCATCTAAAACAAAGAGAAACATGTATATTTACCTGCTAAAGAATCCATCGTCTTGTCCAACCATTATGTTTCTTTAAATGCAACAATGTAGTGAAAACACAACTGACATGAACTAGCTTAGTATGCAAGAAGGCATGTATTGAAGATAACTTATAATGAAGACATACATGTAAAAGAAACAGAAAGAGGGTTATTTACCCACGAAAGAGCCCATCGTCATCTCCAACTATTATGTTTGTTTAAATGTAGCAATGCGGCAAAAACACAATGCACATGAAGCAAGTTAGTATGGAGGAAGGAATGTAACGAAGATAACTTACCATGTAGGAAGGCACACAACATGTACATATAATAAACTATGTGAACACATATAGAGACCATAAATGAAATAAAAAACAACGCAATATGAAATAACAATACAAGCATGCACCTTTCTATATCCTCTTCAACCGATGCAGTAAAGACTCCCTCGTTTTCTCCAGCTATTATGTTTGTTTGAATGTGGCAACGCACAAAATACAATGAACATGAATGGAAGCTGGTATTCACTGGAGAACAAGCAATATGTACATATAGTAAAACGGATTGAACGAATAGTCTAGAATATAGGCAGAAACATGAACCTTTGTGCTTCTCCATCCATGGTTGTAAACGTGTAATTTTAATATATTCAATTATATACTAATATTCATAAATATCTATTTCTCAGTAAAGAATAAATTTCAAGTTACATATTCTTCTTTCATTGGCATAAATCTACAAGTACACGCATAGCTTTGATGAACTATGGAGCCAAAGTTTCGCAACCACACCTCTTAGTCTATGGAACATATAGCACATTCGACGTCTCACTTGTACTTGTTGATACATCCTGTGAGCTACAAACCATGTATTGCAAATGACATCAGCATGTCCACCATGCCAAAGATGAATATATACCCAAGGATATTTGTTTAGTAAACATATTAAGAGAAGAGTGTATGCATATTTACCTTTGGCCTTGTCGGTTTGTCGATGTATGGGATGACTGATTGCTCATGCCCATGTAACTAGTCCAACTTTTTCTGATGCAAGCATGTGCAGATGAACATCAGGACTAAACAAACATATGGATTGTATATTGTCCATCAGAAGGACCAAATAACCGTAAAATTGTATCCATTTGATTTTTTTAACTAGAGAAACGTTTAATAGTAAACAAAGTGTGAGCGCGAGGCACCATGGCCAATCTGTATATCACGAACCCCTAGAAGCCAAGGGAGCAATCTTCAACCTGCCAGCCTGGCACCCGCAATCGAGAAAGTGAATAACTATGGAATAAGATAGAAGCACGACCACAGATGTGAAACCATTAGTTTGTGAACATGCGTACCAAGGCATTTTCGAAAAGGACACTAAGCAGATAAATTAGAAAACAAAAGGGATAATAGAAAATGGAAAAAGTAGAAATAGGGAGGGCCGAAAGGTCCATTATTGCCAATCCATCGTTTTCAAGTCTAATATTATATGCCCCCACCTGGTTCATATATTTAATTTACCAACACACTTGGTATAGCTTTTAGAATATTGTACCACAGAACCTTTTGTTCTTGCGCAGAACAATTCATCTCCCTGTCCAAGCAACCTATTTTTTTCAAGGTAGCAACACCGAATATGATATGGAAATGAAGGAAAGTTAGTATGAAGACATACATCTAAAACAAAGAGAAACGGGTCTATTTACACGCCAAAGAGTCCATCATCTTGTCCAGCCATTCTATTTGTTTAAATGCAACAATGCAACAAAAACACAACGGACATGAACTAGCTTAGTATGCAGGAAGGCATGTATTGAAGATAACTTATAATCAAGACAAACATGTAAAAGAAACCTAAAGAGGGTTATTTACCTGCAAAAGAGCCCATCGTCATCTCCAGCTATTATATTTTTTTAAATGTAGCAATGCATCGAAAACACAACACACATGAAGCAAGTTAGTATGCAGGAAGGCATGTAACGAAGATAACTTACCATGTAGGAAGGCACACAACATGTACATATAATAAACTAGGTGAACACATATACAGACCATAAATGAAATACAAAACAACGCAATATGAAATAATAGTACAAGCATGCACCTTTCTATATCCTCTTCAACCGATGCAGCGAAGACTCCCTCGTTTTCTCCACCTATTCTATTTGTTTGAATGTGGGAACGCACAAAATACAATGAACATGAAAGGAAGTTGGTATTCACTGGAGAACAAGCAATATGTACATATAGTAAAACAGATTGAACGAATAGTCTAGAAGATAGGTAGAAACATGAACCTTTGTGTTTCTCCATCCATGTCTATAAACGTGTAATTTTTTTTCCCTGCCCAAAATATATTACAACGCACAAAATATCACGCAATTGCATGGTCGTAGCTAAACAATTTCTGGTTTTCCGTGGCAATTTATCCAGATATGCTTCCACCGATGGAAATACATGTTCTTTATCCTCTACATAGACTGTTGTGCCCACAATACAAGTTTTTGGTTTTTCATGGAAAACTACCCAGACATGCCTCCAGGCATCCAAATATAATCTTGCAGAATCTTTGTTGCAGATATCATATCTCAAGCACAACACAAATTGTATCGTGCGCACACCAGTCTATGTAGAGGAGAAAGAACATGTAATTTCATATTGACACATCTAACCATTCATGGTTTATAAATGTAGCTTGCATATGCTTTATTCCAACAAAAAAACAATGGATATTGCAATTTCATATGTAATCCTCGAACAATTTTGCATGAAACTATTTTATTTCATGCCAGCACTGAAGCACCAGCAAAATCTCATAGAAAAATAGATATCGACCTTGGCAGACAGGGCAAATAACACAACTACATGTCGACTCGTGGGTGCAGGGGCTGAACACCATAAAGCGCCCCAAAAAACAATAATAATCCAAAAAAAAGAAAAAAGAATAGCTCCAACCACCGTCGCTGGACCCCAACCCTGCAAGGTCGAATCAAACAAAAGAAAACAACAAGCACCAAACCAGCGAGAAAACATGAACAGGTCGAGTTGCACCCGTAGGGCCCCAAAGCGTAAATCTGAGTCAAACAAACAGAACCAACAACCCACAAACCAACAAGAACCACCGAGCCAGTAAACAACATATGTATTTCCAACGATTATGAAACTACAGCCCAAGCACATAAGGAACCAAAAACATACAAGGACCATGCCACTACAAATAAACAAACATTATTACTTGCAAACTACAAACACTAAACACTAAACAAGGAATACAAAATGAAACTATGGCATCAAAACCTACTCCGAAATGATGAAATGCAGAAGCGCAGGTTGAATCGCGAACGAAACAACAACAACCAGCAACTGACAAACCAACAAAGAAGAAGCACTCACTGAACCACTAAACAATGTATGTATCTTCAACGATTACGAAATTGCATTGCAAAGGTAGAAGAAGGATGAAACATACAATGGCTATTGAACTGGCGGTGGACAAACAAGACTGTGCAAATTCACTGTAACTGTATAGAAAATTTTGAGGAAAAATGTACTCTGAAAAGTGTATTTACATAAACATTTAAGGGTGTCAGGTTGTCTAAGGACCTTGCGGTATGCAAACATTTAAGCTGTCAGGCACATTGGAGGATGTTGTGTCATGTAAACATTTAAGCTGTCAGGCCTATTGAGACATCTTGAAATAAGTGTCAATACATTTCAACAAAAATACATCTGCCAAGGACGTTATAAACTTTGGAATTCTCAATCACTATAAATCTTGGATATCAAAACATTTCAATATGCTTAGTATATATCAAAACTTATGGATATATTCAGCTAGCAGAAAATGCTAATACAAATATTCGAACTAATGCTAGCATTAATCCACTTTCAACGAATATACAGGAAAAATATATGATTAAAAAAGACTGTATACGAGAAAAAGTTTGGATATGTTGCCATATAAAACATTGGGAATAGCGAAGATGGCGATAAGACCTCCAATCTCTTATCCAATTAGATTAGTACATATATGGTACTTTTTATTATATAAAATATATGTTTTTAATTCCCTAGCTCCAACAATAGGTATTGTGTAAATATTTATGGTCAAAGGACAAACTAATATGTAGTCAAAGAATTATCGATCACTATAGTCTCTCTATGCCTACAACAAGGACTAATAAAATAAACTCTAAAACATTTGAATAACTTCATTTCTAGTAAACTTGGTGAATCAAAATTCTACACGTTATATTAGTTTTTTTAAACTTGGACAATTGAGTAGTATTTTCAAAAAAAAAAATACTATTAAATTGTTTAATAAACTTCATTTTTTAAACAATTTTTTTTTAAATATTAATAATTATGCCGAAAGGCGTAAACCTATTGACAATGAGCACAATTAATTACCTTTTAATAAAAAATTATAATCTAATGGCTAAAAGTTGAAGATGCTGGCATATTCTTAGTCGTCCTCTCAAATCAATGGATGGGATTTTGATAAATTAACTTCCACTCATTTATAAAGAAATACTTTTATGTGATTACTTTTTCACATTTACTAAATAAGATTAAAAAATTACTTACTCACCACCAGATTGCCACGTTCAATGATTAAGATTTGATTATACTTAAAACAATGCTAGATTGACAGGTGTGACCTAGCCGCCTTCTTTTGTAATGGGTAATGGCCACATTTTTATGAAGGTGAAACGCGTCGGCTCCCATTTAAGTAGAATGGCAGTTATCCATAACAAACACGTTTTTACCTATGTTTATGAAAACAATGCAAATCCTGAGATTGATATTTAAGATTGTTTTTCATTACTGCTCAGATTTGTTTAGCCACGATCTTGATATTCGATTCATAGTTAATCATTTGATTATGAGCAAGGTTTTGTTGCACATCCATGAGTCGTATTGAATATTTTACCTTGGATTTAATATTCAAATGAGAGTTTTCGCTCAAGCATGAAATTCGTTGAAGTTTATTAAAATGGATAACCTACACTTCAAAAAGTTGTTTGGTTTAGATTTCTCATCACCACAATGCACAAGTAGTCAAATCCTTCATTTTAAGTTTTAATAACCATAATTTAAATTTTAAGTTTTTTTTGGTTTCTTTCAACGTTAATCAACCACGATTTTGAGTGACTGTGCTAGTTAAATCTCTTCCATCTTCTCAAACAAAATTCCAATGACATTGACATAACTCTAACTTCCAACATAATTCCAATGGACCAAATATAACTATAAAGCAGAGCTGTTCGACTGCTGTTCATACCAACCTCCTTCCTTCGTCCACGTAGCATTGATTTAAAGAATATTCCGCATACCGAGGATGCTTCCCAGCACCAGTCGTCTCCCCTCCTCTCTTCCATTAGCTTTTGCTTCCCAGCGCCACTCCTCTCTTCCTGTAGCTTTTGCTTCCCAGCACCACTCCTCTCTTCCATTAGCTTTTGCTTCCCAGCGCCACTCCTCTCTTCCTGTAGCTTTTGCTTCCCAGCACCACTCCTCTCTTCCATTAGCTTTAGCTTTCTTGCAGTGGAATTTGAAATATTCCCTCCCGTAGGGTTTCAAGTTCATTTCGTTTTTAAGCATATTTAACGTCAAGTTTTCCCTGTGTTTGCCATTCCAAGATAAAGATCGGGTCGGATTTATCAGTTGCCAAGTCGTCTTCTCTTCGTTATTGCCAAGTTTTGGGACTGATTTTATTGAATTTTGTATCGCTGTAATTGGTTCTATAGCTATATATCGTGGAGGCAATTTTGGACGAAGAGGAAGAGGAAGAGGCAGAGAAAGAAGTGGAAATGGAGGCCGAGGCAGAGCAAGGGGGTCTTCGGATCAACCCCGGGGTTCTTCCCCTCAAGAACATACATCTAATATTGTGGATGTCTGTTTTTCATCTAATATTCCTGCCACTGGTATGTGGATGTCTGTTTTTTGTTGGGGGGAGGGGGTTTCTCCCGGGCTTTTTTGTTGTGGTGGTGGTGTAGATATGATGAAATGAACGTTTTTTGATTAAGTGCTTGGAATACATTTACAGTCTTGGCTACAGAAATGGAGGCACTGGCAATCTCTACTGTTTCCTTAATAGTAGCTCAGAAGAGACATTACACCAGACTGTTTCTTGGTCAAGGAAAACAGCGGACGAAGTCTGGCAATGTTCCTCCTGGCACTGTGGTGGACACAGTTATTGTCCATCCACGACAATTTGATTTCTATCTGTGCAGCCATTATGGGCTCCTGGGCACCAGCAAGCCAACCCATTACCATGTTCTCTGGGACGATAACAACTTCAGTTCTGATGAACTGGAGACTCTGATCAACAATCTGTGCTATACA
>JASDQU010308220.1:15134-27209 GCA_032191745.1 Picea mariana
TATGGAATTCTAATCTCTTTCAACTTGAAGAAAGTCACAAAGCATCACACTAGATAATGGTTAAATTGAGTCATCTTCCATCAGGTATGATATTTCATATTTTTAATGTATATATGCCAAATAATTATTGGGAAAAAGTAGAATGTTGGGAGTCCCTTCTAGGCCTAGTGGACATGGGGATCACACAAAATTGTATAATTATTGGGGACTTTAACACCACAATTCATATGAAGGAAACAAGAGGGGGATCAATTGTTCAAGATCCCTCAAGGGAAAAAATGGAATATCTAATAATGGTCTTGGATATGGTGGATGTATAGCCAAATGAGGGTCAATTCAGTTGGAATAACATGAGAGAAGGTCTTGGACACATTGCAGTCAAGTTAGATCACTTTATTATAAGTAGCTCATTTTTCTCTCGTCCAGAAATAATTTCTTCATCAATCATTCCTTGAGATAGCTCTAATCATTGGCCCATTTCTCTTATCTTTGTCAAAGAAGATAATTTGGGCCCCATTCCAT
Organism: Picea mariana; assembly: GCA_032191745.1. Taxonomy (NCBI): domain Eukaryota; kingdom Viridiplantae; phylum Streptophyta; class Pinopsida; order Pinales; family Pinaceae; genus Picea; species Picea mariana. The sequence continues at coordinate 15,657 of JASDQU010308220.1, forward strand.
TTAGGTTCAACCCAATTTGGATGGAAAAATCATATTTTTTTCTTTAATTTCTAGAACCTAGAGCTAATGGATCATTGGATCTCCTATATTTATCTAGGAACAAAAATTAAAATTGACTAACGCTGCAATCAAGCATTGGGTAAATTATTCAATTCTCCCATTGAATATAGAAGTGATGGAGCATCAGAGAAGGTTGGAGGAAATACAAATCAAGATAAAAAAAATTAGGAGGTACAACCTGAACTTTTACATCAGGAGCAATTTTCCTATCGATCTTACTTAAATTCTTTAAAATATGAAGAAACAATGTGGAGGTTAAAATCTAGAAGTTTATGGATTAATGATGGGGATAAAAATACCTCTTTCTTCCATAAGAAGCAAGAGCTCGACAATGGCGGAACAGGGTGGAGGAAATCAAGTCACCCACAGGAGAAGTAGTATCATCTTTTGAGGAGATTAAAAATATGAAAACCTCTCATTATAGTAACCTATATGCAGAGGAAAGTAATTGGGATGAGGGGCTATGTGAGAAATCCATATCCCATATTTCAATGAAAATAACTGAGGAGGAAAATCAAGGATTGAACAGGCCAGTTACAGAAGAAGAAATATTTACAACCATTCATCATTATAATCCAGATAAATCCCTCGACCCTGATGGGTTTACCATCCATTTCTACAAAATATGTTAGTCTATTATAAAATTTGATCTAATAAGGATGATACAATATGTGCATAAATCGTATCGGATGGGGGGAGATACAAGCTCCTCCTTCTTAACTCTTTTTCCAAAAGAAAAGAGGGCCTCTACATTTGAAATATTCCATCCATATTTTTTTATGTAATGTGTCTTACAAAATAACGCCTAAAATTATAGCAAACAGGTTGAAAACCTATTTGAATACATTGACCCTTCCAAATCAAGTAGGATTTGTGGAAAATGGAAAAATATGGGACAATATTATATTGGTGCAAGAGGCCATTCACTCTAGTTTCAGTCAAGGGGAAAAAGGCATGGTTGTAAAAATAGACATGGCTAATGCTTTTGATAGATTAAAGCACATTTTTCTTAAGGAAGGTTTGGAAAATTTTGGCTTCAACAAGGCCTTTGTATCCTAGATAGGTGCTTGTATTTATGACCCCTAGATAGCCCCTTTAGTGAATTGCAGGCTTGCTTCATTCTTCAAAGCTACTCAAGGGATTAGGAAGGGTTGCCCTCTTTCCCCCTTACTATATGTGATTATGGTTGAGGCTCTTAATAGAAGGCTAGAATGGGAATTAAAATCGATAGGTACTCTTGGGTTACGTGTTTTCAGAGGAGTTAAAAGGATCAACCATTTGCAATTTGTCAATGACACATTGTTGATGGGGGGAGAATTCAAAATTATTGTTTGGAGATTTAAATTATTGTTCACTCAAGTATCTAGAGGTATAGTTTGTTGATGATTACAGGGGTGTGAGACATCCTCCAGGACACTGACAGGGTGAGTTGGCCTGAGAGAGAGCCCATGAGATAGGGTGTGCCCATGAGATGGGTGTGTTGGTCGTCTCTAAGACGGAGAAGGAACATTGTGTGTACCAGTGTGTGGGGTGAGGAAGCCCATGAGTTGGGTGTGCCCATGAGATGAGATGGATATGGAAAGTTGTGCCTATATGTGAGGTGGAGAATCCCATGAGATGGGTGTGTGGTTCCTCTCTGAGACAGAGATGAAATGTTGTGTGCCCTTGTGTGGGGAAGACCATGAGTTGGGTGTATCGTTTAGAGACAGAGATGAAACAATGTATTGGCCTCCTCTGTGAAGAGAGTTTATATTATGTGATACTCCAGATGATTCTCCTGTGTAACTCAGTGAGAAAGAGATCTGTTGAGTTGGGCATGCCTGTGGCCGAGCACAGGTGAACATGATCCCAATGGTAACGATGTACTAGCCTCCTCTCTTTAGAGAGTTGAGATGATGTTATACTCCAGATGATTAACCTGTGTAACACAGTGAGAAAGAGATCCATTGAGTTGGACGTGCTTGTGGTTGAGCACAGGTGAACATGATGTTAGTGGCTGAGCACTAGTGAGTGTGGTTCTCCTATGAGACACAGTGAGATAGAGATGTTGAAATCCATGTGGCTAAGCACAAATGGATGTGCCCCTAGTGGTTGAGCACTAGTGGGTGTATGAGATCCCTTGCTATATTGTACAAGAGTCACACTTACCCGTAACCATATTTGTGATGTAAAGGGTACAGGTCGGCCCCACCATAAAGTGAAAGATAATTAATGTTGATAGGTTTAGTTGAATATAAATAAAGGTAAAATTTCCCATTGAGGAATCATATCACAAGTGTGAGTTTGGAAATTTCAGCAAACACTTGTTCTTGGGAAAAGTGTGCACCTCTCTTGGGCGCTAGTCTTCTAGGGTTTTTGAAGCATCATTTTGTGTGCTAGTTCTTTATGGTGGTGGAGGTATTTCTCTTGAAGAATATAGAAAAGGATTGGTTGGGTTTTCTTCCCTTGTTGAAAAGGGTTTCCTAGGATACTTCTTGTGTACTTGTGCATGGTGTTTCTTCTTGTGATCTTGGTTGGTACAACAAATTTTTTATGGTTTAAGTAAAATGATAAAAATGGAATGAACTTCATGCTTAAGCCTATCTTATTGAAAACTCAACATGGTATCAAAAAATAGGTGTTGAAGAACCCATTGCAAAAGCTTCTACCGGTCATTCCTCCTCTTTTGTAGAATCGTACGACCCTCCTAGGGTTTCCAGAAAATTCATACGACCCTCTTATTTTGGGTGTTTCAAACTTCACACTTGGATGTTGGGGCAGAAATTTGGACACGAGGGTACGACCTCCTTCAGTGCACCTCCAAAAACTCTCAAAGTTAAATTCTGTGAATTTTGGATTTTTGGCCCTAGGGTTTCTAGGGTTTAACAAATTTCTACAAATTTATGGTTTTAGGGTTTCTGTAGCTCTTTGATGAAGCCTTCAAGATTACCTATGTTCTTATGAATTTCAAGGCTTATTGTTGGCAGTCATAAGACCAACAAAACCTAAGGTTTCTAGCCTAGCCTAGTCATTAGGTTTTCCAGCCCAGTTAACAAGGGTTTGTGAAGAATCTAAAAACTATGATGGAAGATAAGCTTGATGGATCAAGAAACTTCAAGCTCCTGGAAGATAAGACATCAGAGGAAGACTTATTTTGGGTGATACAAAAAGGTTTACTAGAGACGGCTATCGATGAATGGAAGGAAGATGATGTCAAGACAAGGAAGCCAATCATCTACTCAAGTTCTTACATTGAAGGGCTAGCTTCAAAATAACAAGATGACAAAAGGTGACACCGTGACTACCTTCTTCATGAAGATCTCAGAGGATAGAGATCAACCAAGTGCCATTGGAGAAATCATATCAGTACCCTCAGGTATGCACTTGTATATATTATTTGTATCATTGTCACGAGGGAAATTGCAGGAGGAAGGAACCTTCACTGAAGTCATGGATCCAGAGGGATCTCGGTGCATTCAAATGAACAACACACTAGAAGTGAAGACTCCAAGTTTGATTGTTTTAATTATCATGACTCTAAACTACATTTATGAAGTTTGCTACATTACAAGTAGGTGTTGGAGTTATGACAACAATCCTTAAATTGTTTTGATTCTAGAGATGTACTCATTATTCTCCTTTAGGAGATATTCTTGTTTTGTTTTCTTGTTCTAGGTGAGTCTGTGGTGACTTCCAAGTGGATCCATAAGATCAATCATGCATTTGATGGAAGTGTTGAGAAATAAAAAGCAAGATCTGTAGCCAGAGGATTCCCACAAACAGAGGGAGTTGTCTATGATGAGACACTTGATCCACTAAGTTCGACACACTTCCATCTGTACTACCATCCATGAGTTAGAAACTACATCAAATGGATGGATTCTTGATGAGGTTGGGTTTCAACAAGAGTGTTGTTGATCCAAATCTATATTATTACATTGTTGGTGATGAGAGCCTGATTTTGGTGAATTATTCAGAAAGCCTTGTTATTAGATACAAGTAAGCTTTGACTTCTGATTTCGAGATGAAGGATCTCGGTATGATACATTACTTCTTGAGACAAGAAGTATGCCAGAGGACCAATGAGACTTTTCCTGAGTCAAGGAAAATATACAGTGGGGATATTAAAAAAGTTCAATGTAACAGAATGCAAATCCATACACCGATAGTGATGGATTTGAAGAAAATGAATGATGAGGATTCAAACGAGATTGATCCACAACTAGTTGGATCACTAATATATATGGTTAACACCAGACTTGATTCATGCTATGTAGTGAATGTACTTAATCAATTCATGAGTCAGTCGAGACAGACTCACGAGATAGCAGTAAAACATGTATTGAGATATATACAAGGCACATTTGGATATGGCATGAGATATGCCTCTAGTGTGGACTTGAGTTTGTAGGGATATGCCGATACAGATTGGGCAGAGAGTACAGTGGACCGGAAGAGCACATATGGTTGTTTTTTTCCTTGGGGTTTTCCATGGTTTCCTAGTGAAATAGGAAACAAAGCTTTGTGGCCTTGAGTACCACAGAAGTAGAGCATATAGAATTGAGTATGGCAGTGCATGAAGCAGTGTGGCTTCACAAGCCTTTGATAAATTTATTTGATCATGAGATGGATTCTATTATTATAACTAGAGTTGTATGAAGCTATTTGAGAACCCTGTGTTCAAAACACGTTGAGATAAAATATCATTATATCAAATACATGGTGTAGAAGAAAGCAGTACATGTGCAGTGCCTTCCTACACATGAACATATTGCAGATATCTTCACCAAACTGCTTGCCAAAATGAATTTTGAGTACTTTCGTGAGATACCTGGCCTGGTGAAGATTACCTCCCTAGCTGAGAGGGAGTGTTGATGATTACAGCCAAGACGAAGTTCGAGTACTTCCATGAGAGACTTGGCCTGGTGGAGAATGCCTACCTAGCTGAGAGGGAGTGTTGATAATTACAGTTGCGTGAGACATCCTCTAGGACACTGACTGAGTGAGCCAGCCTGAGAGAGAGCCCATGAGTTAGGGTGTTCCCATGAGATGGGTGTGTTGTTACTCTCTGATATAGATAAGGAACATTGTGTGTACCACTGTGTGGGGTGAGGAAGCCCATGAGATGGGTGGGTGGTTTCTCTCTGATACGGATATGGAACATTGTGCCTCTATGTGAAGTGGAGAAGCCCATGATCTGGGTGTGTGGTTCCTCTCTAAGACGAAGATGGAATGTTTTGTGCCCCTATGTGGGGAAGCCCATGGGTTGGGTGTATCTTTATGAGACAGAGATGAAACAATATATTGGCCTTCTCTGTGTAGAGAGTTGAGATGATGTGTACTCCAAATGATTCTCCTGTGTAACGCAGTGAGAAAGAGATATGATGAGTTGGACATGCCTGTGACTGAGCACAGGTGAACATGATCCCAGTGGTAACAATGTACTGGCCTCCTCGATGTAGAGAGTTGAGATGATATGATACTCCAGATGATTCTCTTGTGTAACGTAGTGAGAAAGAGAACTTTTGAGTTGGACGTGCATGTGGTTGAGCACAAGTGAACGTGATCCAAGTGGTTGAGCACTAGTGTGTGTGGTTCTCCTGTGAAACGCAGTGACATAGAGATGTGGGCATCCCTATGGCTAAGCACAGATGGATGTGCCCCTAGTGGTTGGCCACTAGTGGGTTGTATGATATCCCTTGCTATATTGTACAAGAGTCACACTTACCTGTAACCTTATTTGTGATGTAAAGGGTACACGTCGGCCCCACCATAAAGTGAAAGATAATTAATGTAAAAGATAATTAATATGGTCATTATTAATTATATTATAAGTTATGGAGCTTGGCCCTATTGTGCCAATAGACACTATTGTTGACAAGTTCAGCCTAATATAAATAAAGGTAAAATTCCCCATTGAGGAATCATATCACAAGTGTGAGTTTGGAAATTTCAGCAAACACTTGTTCTTGGGAAAAGTGCCCACCTCTCTTGGGCTTTAGTCTTCTAGGGTTTGTAAAGAACCCCTTTGTGTGCTAGCTCTTTATGGTGGTGGAGGTATTTCTCTTGAAAAATATAGCAAAGGATTGGATGGGTTTTCTTCCCTTGTTGAGAAGGGTTTCCCAGGATACTTCTTGTGTACTTGTGCATGGTGTTTCTCCTTGTGATCTTGGTTGTTGCAACAAATTGTTTATGGTTTAAATAAAATTACAAAAATGGAATGAAATTCATGCTTAAGCCTAGATTATTGAAAAATCAACATAATTAACCAGCAGAAGAGCCAAATTTACGCTTGGAGCATAAAATCCAACGCTATCTTGGGTATTGCACAAATTCTACAATTCCCCATCACAATGGAGTGGAAAACTGTTAAGTACTCGGGAATGCCAATCTGCTTGAAATCTCTCTCAAGAGAAACATGGAAAGTCTTATTGCAAAAAACAAAAGATAAATTGGAAGGTTGGGGTGCCTTCTGGTTGAATCCAGCTAGATGATTGGTGCTTGTCAAATCGATTATGTCATTCTTGCCTATTTTTAAATTTTGTTCCTTTCTGGCTCCCATGGGAATTAAAAAAGCTCTAGCTCAAGCCATTAGAAAATTCCTATGGAAAAGAGGTAAATCAAATAGAAAGAGTCTTCATTTGGAAAATTGGAATCTGGTAAGATCCCCTAAAGATCACGGGGGACTAGGGGTTTGTGATCCTAAAGTAGTGAATCTCGCTCTGGGTGAAAAATTATTATGGAGAATGGTGACATGAAGAAATGAATGGTGGAAAAAACCCTTTGTCAAGAAGTATCTAGAGGGAGATCGAAAAATATGTATGCATACTCCCCTCATTCAGTCAGGGGGTTCTCTGATTTGGAAATAACTAAGAGTGCCTCATTGTCTTCATATGCCCTCTTTGCATTAGGTTCCAAGAAATGGAAAGCTTATTATTCTCTGGCAGAATGATATTCTTGGCTCTAGTCCTCTTTGTCAAAATGACTCCTTTAATGACATTTTCCAATGGATAATGTCTCAAAATAAGTTAACTTTATTTGATATTTATGTTTGGTACTCTAATAGTGTTTGGGAGGATTGGAATTTGGCTATTATACCACCTCATATTCAATCTCAAGTTGACCTCCTTCTAGTTCTCAAAGGGGCAGCTTAGATGCAGTTGCAGTACCAAGATAGTCAAGGATGGGGAGCAACTGTCTATTCCGTCAAGGAAGGTTATAAGGCTCTCTTAATGCATAGCGTTATCCCAACTAAAGCTTCTATGTGGAAAAATATATGGAAAAATGACGAACTTCCAAAAGTGAATATTTTTTGTTGGATCCTAGCTAAAGTTAAGATACTTATAGGTGAAAATATGGTTAAAAGAGGATTCAAAGGTCCATTTCATTGTAGTCTATGAAAAAAAAATCAGGAGACATCCAACCATTTATTTCTGGAGTGCAATTTTTCAAAGCGGGTTTGGAAACTAGTATATGCAAAATTATGGCTTAAAATTTAATGGCCCTTCACATGCAAAACATTGCTAGGAAAGTGGGGAAATCACTGTCAAGGATCCTTCTCTTGGAAATTTTTCTTTCAAAGAGTATGGAAAGATTCACCTAAATTTGTTTGCTCGCAAATTTGGTTATCCAGAAATAGAAGTATTTTCAAAGATTAAAGCATGAGTCCCAACATTGTCACTTCCCATGCTTTGGGGTTAATGGCAGAATATTTTAACTCCAAAAGAATAAGGTCAGTTGTTTCCCAAATACTATATTAGTCAAAAGAAAGGTGGATGACTAAGATTAATGTGTCTTTCATAATCCACGACAAACCCTTTCATAGATTAGACTGGAAGCTTCATTCTATCTCTTTGGATTTTCATGCCTAGCTTTCTTCTCAACCAAATTTTACTTTATGTTTTGATGGGGCATATAAAGGAAACGTTGGGGAGGCAGGTACGGGAGGGGCGCTCTTTGACCCTAGAGGAAAATGAGTATTGGAGTATTATTGGAATCTAGGGATCACCACCAATAACAAAGCAAAAGCATATGCTCTTTTCATTGGTGTACAATTAGCAAAGCAGCGACAAATTGATTCCCTAAATATAATCGAAAACTCCAAAAATACAATTATTTATTTTGTTAAGCCCTCCTCCCCGAGAGATATAGGCCTGAAAAATTTAGCAGATTGCATTAGAGTTTCTTTGCAAAGTTTTAAGGCTCAATTATACCATATTTTTAGACATCATAACAAAGTAGTTGATGCCTTCACAAATAAGGTCATTGGGTTATCCCCTGGTCATATGGGGATGAATGGAGTGGTGTGTGTGATTTACCCCCTAGCTATGCTTGAGTCTAGATGTTTCTCTAGCCCATGACACATGGCAGGTTCCTCCATCTGCGTGGAAGGGGCATGCACATTATATCCTTGAGTCATATCAGTAATGAGTATGAGTGAAATCAATACCATTAATGGGTTATATATGTTAGTTCGTGGATGGATCTTTAGATGGAGGAGGTATGTATGGTGTGGGATCGAATTAGTTCCCAATTCAATGGCTCTTAAGAAGGGGAGGTGTATGGTGATCATGGAGGAAGGTAGCAAGGACAAAAAAACACTTCTCTTCAGCCTAATTCTGGAAGGCATCGTCGACAATATCCTAGTAATGCATGGCCAACTTGTGGGCGATAATTATGTTATTTCTATGAAGGTACATCGAACTGATTGTTCTTTGAGTTTATATAGGATCAAGGTTTATTATGAAGTTGTGAAAGATTGGTCGGCTAGTTTGTCTTGGAAACTCCTAGGTTGCTCGACGCTTGGCCAGGTCGGGCCATAAGAAAACGTCTGAGCATATTTTGAGAGACTGGGTTTTGATTTAGTAATTGGTGGTTACAATTTTGTGAATAATTCTGGTGGAGTGGAGAAATATACTAGTACGAGCTCTGCAACAAGTTATGCTTGATCGATTGAGGTGTTGAAGCATCCCATATCCAACATTCAATTCAATCCTCAATGAATTCTCTCTGACAAAGGAAATACTATGGATAACAGGGATTGGTCTAAAGACTTGGATGAGGAAATGGAAGTCGACAATATAGAGGAAAGGAAAAGATTAACTATCAGGGTAGGTTCAATCAATTGACATAGAAGTGAAAGTCGACGAGGAAATGGGTGTTAATGTGAAAACTGGAGCTGATGTGGAAGTTGATGTCGATACTGAAGTTATTATCGACACAGAAGTTGATATTGATATCATCATTTGAGCTAGATCTTAGATTTTTAGTAAAGGCGTTTTGTTTCTCAACTTTTCAATGTGCTACCATTCAAATCCATCTGGGATTTTTGTTGCAATCATTTTTCTGGTGGTGACGTCCAACTATGTAAAAAGATCGAAGATGGTAGGAGGAATACTTCTCTGAATTTTCATCAATGTACATAATAACAAGAAATATTTAAAAAAAAATTCATAAATAATTTCCCCCTTAATAGGACCTTTTACGTCTTGGAACTGTTCATGATTTGATCTTTCTTTTTCCAATTCTTGCTCATAATGCTCTTTGGAAATTGGTGATCCGTCTTTAGTCTATGGAATTGGGAGTCCCAATGAAGTTTCCTCTAAGAATCGATTTTTGAAATCATCGACATAATCATGGATTGCTTGGATTCTATGTTGAGTAGTTAATATTGATTTATGCTTGTCATTCACTTGTCTCGCTAACATGATAAAAGTTTTTATGTATTTGATGCGTAATAAAGTTAGGTCCTCCATTGTTTTACTACTGACAAATTGTATCACTTCATTCACAATTTGGAATTTATTCCCTAACTGTTGTCAGACTTTGTTGATATATATCTTGTTGCTTCTCAAGATATCTTCAGTGTCTTCCACCACATCATGATGATTCCTTAATTGTTGCATTACATTTTTTATCTAGTCCCAAAAACAATATTTTTCTCCTATTAGATATTTCTTTGAAACAATTTTTTGTTCGTATTTATTTTCCAAAATTTCAAACTCAGCAATTTGAACATTGTTTTGAGCTATAATTTTATCCTTCTCCGCTATGATAGTATAATTTTTCTCAATCAAATCAATTTTTCTATTCGTTTTCTCTTGCAGTTCTACTAGTTCTGAGTCTTTCAATCACATGTTTTTCATTCCTGACTTCCTTATGTAAAACTACAATCTGCCTTTCCAACTTTGCAATATCTTATTCTTCAAAACCTTTGGGCAGAATCTCAACATGAGGAATTCTTATTTTCTAAAGGCTTTCTAATAAGGAGGCTTCCTTTTCTTTATTCAACCTTTCCATTGACTTCTCCAATTGTTTGTTCTGATCTTGCAAGATTTTCAATTGTCTTTGAAGTTTCTCTTTTTCTTTTTCTATTTCACCAATTCGTTCATTTGAATATGTTCTATAACAAGCATATTCAATTTCTTCCTTAGGATCTAAATTCCTTTGTCATTTTCTTTTACCAAATGAAGGATAGATGTTTTGTCTTCCTTTCCAAAACCTAAGTCAATTAACTTCTACTCTTATCCACTGACTGAAATTTTGTTGCCTTTATTTGTAGTTCTTTCCACCTTTAGTTAATTTTCTAATCTAGTTATTTGTAGCTTTAATTTTCTGACATTTAAGGTGGCTTGAATAAGATCATTTTCTACCATGTCCCATGTTTGCTTGTGTCRTTGTATTTTGTCTTCTAGGGGTAATACATTCATATCCACTACAATGTTTTTAGTATCATAATCATGAGGTGACAATTCCTTTTCAGGTTTGTCCACCTTGGGTCTCAAGACAACCATCTAAAGAGTCATTTTTCATAATCAATTGAGGATAGAAACCTGGCGGGTGCAGGCCCTTCATGACTTAATTGAGATTATAATTCATGTTTGGCTTGTCTTGCAACTTTCCAATTAAGTTCCATTTATATAAAGATATCAGGTCTTTCTCTTGAAGAGACCATTTCTCTTGGCATTTCTCCCTCTAAGAAAAATTTCCAAACATCCTTAAAAGTTGAGTCACTTGAGGATATAAATTGTGTCATTGGAAAAATAGATATCTAACAAGAGGGTTCTTCTATTTCTCCAATTGGGTCTGATCCTTCTCTTGTCTCTGAGACTAGCTTTACCCTCTTAGTATGAGGTGTACTTTCATTAACTTCCATTAGATCACTTGCTTTTTTTTATTATGGATTTCTACTTTGTCGAGGGTTTCTATAACTGAATCAACTTCTTTGACTATGTCATCTTCAATATTGATTACTTAAGTTCTACCATAATGTCCTTCATGAGATCTCTAAGAGAAACCTCTTTTTTTGGTATATCCAAGATCTAGTGCTGAGGCAATTATTGGACTTCAATCCATGATTTTTTGTTTTCTAACCTTTCTTTGGCTACATCTAAGTGACTGACATAAGATTGAAGACCAACTACATATTTCATGTTACATATCACATGGAAAGGATCATATTGCCAAGGATCATCCAATTCAAAATTGAATTTATTTATCATGCTTTCTACAATT
>JASDQU010308221.1:1643-16423 GCA_032191745.1 Picea mariana
ACACATTCTCCAGGTGGATATGAGTGGCCTCTCACCTAATCCAGCTGGCCTATTTTGTATGTTTTCATGTCAGCACATCTTGCTGTACTTTCAGGGTTGTTTTGAGGCCCCAAACATTGTTTTTTTTACTCACCACAATTAGATTGTAGACGGAGTCAGATTCTAACGACGAAATGTGTATTTATCTGAAAGACCTTTCAAACGAGGTATCACGCGTCGAAAACGGAGGTCGTATGCAAAATTTATGACCCTAGGAAGTTGAGGTACCAAATTACACCAACTTACCCATAGGGTCCACGTGAATTTTGACGTTTCACCTTCTAGGGTTAGGTTTTTGGATGTCTAGGGTTTTGGCATTCATGAGTAATATGAAAAGGTCCTATGGAGCCTCATTGTAATCCATTCTGCTCAGACGGATGTGTGTAGAAGCCACTTCTCTTCTCAGAGATAGCTACCATCATTCGAGCAAGTTTCAGTTCTGCAGTTTTACAGTTTCAGCCTATTTCATTATTTAATAGAAGATATTGTTCACTGAATATTTGTGTTATTCTTCCTATCTCCGTGTTTATAGTATTCAGTCTGTAATCAGTTCGTTCCACTCCTAAATCCAGATCGCTTAGTCTTAGGACCAAGGCCATATTGACACACATGTAAATGTAAACAAGTAGCCACTGAGTGATATTATTTTACAACTGCTGTGTTTGATAAAAAATAAAGCTTCTTGTGAAGCTTGGTATAGAGGTGGGAAATTCGTCTACATGAACATAAGGCACATGTGGGTAGACAATTTTTATGCTATGCGAGCCTATGAAAGTGGGAATTTCTCCTCCGCAAGAGCTTGAAACTTTTCATGGGAGTGAAGGAACGTGGATGAGATTCAAAACATTTTCCTAGATATTTAAATGATATCCAAGTCCAACTGTTAGTGCAGGTGGTATTCATTAAGTGGACTACGCAAGCTTAGGTTTCAGTCCCTAAGAAATGAACCACCAAAGTCAACATCATCTAGCCAAGTCATGAAAGGGAGAAAAACAAGGTGATGCGCTAAGTTATAGAAGCCACATGTAGGTGGAAATTTGTAGAGGAGGTGTGCCTTAATCAAGGGACATATGCCATAATTTATCTCACCTCCTGTTTAATCAAAAGGTGGCCACTGTGTTGAGTCAATCTATGCTTTGCTTATTTTTAGGCTATGCTTAGCATATTCCATTGTATAGCAATGGTAGCTAGAGGAGAGACAACCTTCAATGAACAATGAGGATGGCTTTGTAAGTCCGTTTCATGACTCGTACATTTGGGTTGCGTGGGTTTGCACAATCAAGGTTATCGTAGCGGTCTCTTCTAATATTTCTTGATTTTGTTAGGGTTTCAAGATTTCTTCTTCTCATTCTTGTTTTAAGATTTGTTTTCTTTCCATTTTGCAGGTAGCAAGGGCCATTGAGAGTGTCCTACCTATTTTAGATGACTGTCCTGAGGAAGAGGGAAGAGATGCAATCCTGGAGATCGATAATTTAGTTCACAAAGAGCTATGGTATGGATATTTTTTTGATCATTTTTTCAAACCCACTAAAGTTAAGGATTTTTAATTTCTAGGAATCAATATTTTGCTCTATGAAGGAAAATCTGATGCATAACAAAAGAGTTGAGAATCATAGGTGATAGCCATGATAATGATAAAGATAAAGCCATTGGTTTACCCAACAATGCACATGGAAGGGGCAAAGACAAGAGCATAAACAACACTTAAAAAAAAGTAAGAGCAAAGCTATTTTCCATCTCTATTAGAAGCATGCAAATGTGATGTTTAATATATGTGTGTTTTTTTAAGTTGCAAGCAGACACCTAAAAAATGTTTGTTAGTATATGGGCCTTCTAATGCACCCAAAACTTATATATATATATTCCCTACATATGCATGTTGTTAGAAGCAAAGTAAAAACCTTAAAAAAATGAAGCTAGCTAAGCTATTGTTGCTGCGATCGAGCAGGAGCTGGAGCCTCGGGAAGATGCAAGGACCGGATGTCATGAGATGGAAGCTCCCAAGAATGTTGGGCTTCTCGAGAACTTATTTTGTTGTGATAGAAGCACTTGAGCTTCTATAACACTATCTGCAATTTTGCAAGGTAAAATTTATTAAAATCCCACAGAAATTCTCCATGATTTACAAGAATGAGTGTAAATCCTTCTGGGCTCTTTGATTTTTTTTTAAGCAAGTTTCAAATGTGTGACCCTTTTTCATGTGGCATTTAAGTTTTTTAATTAGTTTTTTACAAGTATTTATAATTATAAAATCAATTGAGTTTAGTATAGATGGTTGAGAGAAATAATTGTTATCCTCTCCACCTCAGTTTAATTTCCATAAACAATGTAATGAAAACTTGCTTTTTGGTAATATGATTTTTTTCATAAATTTAAATATGAGGAAAAATTATTTTATAAAAAGTCAAAAAAATAAGTATTTATAATTAAAAAAATTGTAAAATAAAACAAAACAAATCTTTGTTGAGAATATGAATTTTTTCATAAATTTAAATATGTTCTAAAAATACATGTCCCAATTATGATGTTTCAAGTGTATACCAGTTATAACTAAAATGTAATATATCAATCAAACAAGGTTGGAATTCCACAACAACAACTCTAATGAAGCAATAGTAATATCCCAATGATTCAAAGTCCACTAGTAATGTAGGTGGAGCTTGTGGGCACAAGAGAGGAAAAACATACCACAAAATCTGGAGTTTTGTGATGCAGAGGAGATGGGAACAGAGACATCAAATGGAGTTCAAGAATCAGTCATTGATTTAGAGGAGCGAATTACTTGTAAATTCTTGTGAATGCACACTATTTTAATGAAGTCTGATGTACCAGACACTGCTCTTGATTGATTGAATGAGAATATTTGTGGTATGATTGAGAGAGGTAACAAATTCATGGTCTTTGTTGCAGTCATAAGATTGGATTCACACTATTTCTGCTTCATGTACTTATCTCAGTAAATTATAAACATAAAAACAGATAGGAATCAATTTTATAGACATCATTTAAACATTGGGTTTTATGATTCTTTAGGATCAGATTATGAAATTCTTTTGAAACAGAAGGGAAGCATCTGGATAATGGCAGTTCAGAAATATTATCATCTCATTCTTTCCACTCATGTATTAAATATGTGTTATATTATTTGTAGTGTGTTTCCACCAATACATTGTGGATTGTCTTTGGTGTTTTGATGCTAGAGAGCATAGTTTTTTCTCTATGGATCAAAATATGGAATCCCAAAGAAGAAAAACTGAATTACAGCAGTAGAATGTTGAACTATATTCATAAAATGAAACATCTCATAAAAAATTGTGAAAGTGCCAGCATTAACATCAGAAACATTGTAATTTGAGTTCAGAAAACCTTCAGGCACACACTATGATTTGGTCTTGGGTGGTAATTTCACTTGAATACAAATGTGCAACACCCTGTTGCAAGCAATAAAGAATGTGAAACTTTGGGAAGCAAAGTATTTAAGTTATCATCTTTTGTAGTAGATGGGAGATAGTGCTGGACAAGATTTTGAAAAGCTGGGATATAATGCACCATCACAAAAGCATTGTGATCTCTGGTTTTTTAATTTCCAAATGATTTTTAAAATTACAATAAAGATTTTTAGCAATCTAAATAGTCGACATCAAACAAAAATCACCAAAATAAAAATCTTTTAAAAAATGTCACAAGCATGGAAAATATCATCAAATCCATGATGAGATGGGGCTCAAGATTTTCTTTTGAAAAATAGAAAAGGTGAAAGTTTAAAATAAAAATCTTTTAAAAAATGTCACAAGCATGGAAAATATCATCAAATCCAAAATATCATCAAATCCATGATGAGATGGGGCTCAAGATTTTCTTTTGAAAAATAGAAAAGGTGAAAGTTTTTGTCAAAAGCATGATGAGATTGGGATTGCATGTCAAAGGTGAAAATTTTGTCAAAATCAAGATTGAGATTTTTCTTTTAAAAAATGGTTATTCTCTTAGTTAAATCAAATAATATTAAATATTAAATTCTTTCATTACAACTATTAATTAAATTGAAAAATTGAAAACTATTCAATATAAGTTATTTAATCATTTTAATATTGAGTTTAGTCAATTTCGATTAACACTACACTTTTTTGGCCTCTTTAGAGTCACTCAATTCCAAATGAAACAATACTATCAAAAAGCTCTTGAAGTGAAATTCATTTGGTTTATTAGAAATCTATTTAAACTTAATATTGAGTTTAGTGAATTTCAATTAATATTTAATAGCTTATTTGGATCTTTAGCCTCACTTTTTAAATAGGAGTATTCTAAATATGAAATTAATTTGGTTAATCTATTTAAACTTTATATTGAGTTTAGTCAATTTCAATTAATACTTAATACCTTATTTGGATCTTTAGACTCACTTTCTAAATATGAGATTTGAATTGATCCTAAGCTATTCTACATATGAGATTTGAATGATTTGAATTGATTCTAGACTAGAATTTAATGCACTTAGTGCATCATTAATTAATATGTTTTAAAAATGATTTTGAAGACACTTTCTAGATATAAGATTTGGATTGATTTTAAGGTAGACTAAAATTTTATTATCAATTTTCATACATGTAATTTACAAACTATATTACCTTATTTTTAATTAGTGTATCTTATTTTTAATTAAGGTACCTTATTGTACCTTATTTTGATACATATATTTTAGTAGATTGAACTACCCTACCTATCCCAGCCAACCATAGAACAACTTAACATATCATACCCTTATCTTAACACGACTTTCTAATAAATCACGATTGAATTATCTAAATGTAGTAAGTATAAACTTATTAACTAATAATCTCTTAAATTTCAAAAGGAAGCATCTTAAATATCTAAATGTAGACACTATAAACTTATTAACTAATAGTCTCTTACATTTCATAATGGAGGATCTTATGGTTGATAGACCCCAATGATACAACACAATTTTTCATTATCAATCTGTTGTGCCAGGCATCAACACCTTCCCTTTTTCTTGGATCCTTACTTGGAAAGCCAATTTTTTTTCAAGAAAATGGGACTCCTCCTTTTTTGTATGAGAGCTTCGTGTTGGGTTGTTATATTCTTTGCAGTGAAAGTCTAGTCAAGGTGAATTGACTAACAATCGAAGGTCGAGGTGGATCGACAACAAGTCGAAGGTTGAGGAAGTCGACCGGATAAAGTCGAAGTCGAAGATATCGATGGTAAGTCAACTAATAAGACGTCGAAGTGCGGGCGTGAGACGACTGACTAGAGACTGGATGAAGGACTGACTGGTATTCCATTGGGAACTCAACTTGGATTCGACTATAACAGAATCCAAGGATTTGTAGCCAATGATATGCATGGATCTGTAACTGTTTTTCGGTGCTAATCTTTAGGTTTTTTCCTGTTGTAAAGTCTATAAAGAGGTGTGTTGTAACATTGTAAAGGGTAATTATAGAATGCACTTATGCAGGTTAATGCATGTGTAATTGTAGGTTGTTGGTCATGCATATGTAAGCTGAATTGGCTACATGGTTGTTCTTGCACATACAAGAGGGTATGATGTCAATTGTGTCTTAGGTGTGGACCAAGTTTAGACATGTAACCTTTTATTCAGATTGAATAAGACAAAAAGAGAGAAGAACGATCAAAGGAATGATGGTTTTTCCCAGTTAAGGGTTCCAGGGTAAAATCTCGGTGTATTGTGTGATTGCTTATGTCATTTTCATTCTTGATTAAATTCTTCTTCTCTTCTGCTAGGATTAGTGTGGAAGTGTCTTTCATATCTTAACATTGTGGTATTAGAGCTTAGGTCTTCCTTGACAAGTGAGTTATGAGAGCGGTGTTATGCTTTGGCGAGTATATCAAATCTTGATTTTCCAATCTTGAATATGAGAACTAAATCCTAGTTATAATAAGAGTCGTAAGTCATAAATTGTGTTAAAAAACGTGGTAAAGAATGGTGAGCAGTTCCAAAATAGAGATATAAAAATTTAATGGCCAGAATTTTGAGCTTTGGAAGATTAAAATGGAAGATCTTCCTATAGATCGAGATTAATGGACAACAGTCTGTCTAGGTACCCAGTCGACAAGCATGTCGACGAAAGAATGGGAGAAACTCAAAAGAAGAGCAAGAAGTAGAATTCGGCTTTGTCTTGCAGATTCAGTGCTGCTGAATGTCTCAGGTGAAGATTCATCCAAGAAACTGTGGGACAATATGGGAATCTTATACTAGTTGAAATATCTAGTAAATAAGTTGTTTCTCAGAAAGAAACTGTATCTTCTGAGGATGAGTGATGGTAGTTCGGTGACTGAGCATTTAAATGCATTTAATATCGTGTTAAGCCATTTATCGTCTATGGATATTAAGATCATTGATGAGGAGAAATGTATCAACTTATTATTTTCTTTTCTATACTCCTCGGATAGCTTAGTCATGGATATTGGGGGTAATGCAACCACACTAGCGCTAGATGACGTGATTGCTTCTCTGTTGTCAGAAGAAATGAGAAGGAAGAACATGGAAGGATCGACCAATATTCTCTGGTAGTGAGAGGTCGACTGATAGATAGAGATAAAGGTAGATTCTACAGTAGAAAGTTCAAGTCCAAGGGTAGATCTAAATCCTCGATTCTGACTGACACTATAGGATGGGAGGAAAAGAACCCTTCTAGGTGTGCTACACATTGCAAGTTTGGAAAGAAACCCACTATCTGTTAGCAAGATGAGTGATGCAGGTGTGCATACTCTATTTCATAAGGATTCACACAAGATGGTCATAGGTACGATGGTATTAATGAAATGAGTTTAGATTGGTACCCCGTACAATATGTTAGGGAATGTTGACTCGCCTAGATGCAACAACATTATTTCTTCTGAAATCGACTCAAATGGGACTCAACTTGACTCGATGTCAACACAACTCAACTCGACTTGAGCCAAGTCGATTCAAACCGACTCGATAATACATGATGAAATCGACTTGACCAAGTTATGTCACAGGAGGATGGGACACATTGGAGAAAAAGACTTTGAGGTTATTAACTAATAATCTCTTACATTTCATAACGGAGGATCTTATGGTTGATAGACCCCAATGACACAACACAATTTTTCATTATCAATCTATTGTGCCAGGCATCAACACCTTCCTTTTTTCTTGGATCCTTACTTGGAAAGCCAATTTTTTTTCAAGAAAATGGGACTCCTCCTTTTTTGTATGAGAGCTTTGTGTTGGGTTGTTATATTCTTTGCAGTGAAAGTCTAGTCAAGGTGAATTGACTGACGATCGAAGGTCGAGGTGGATCGACAAGAAGTCGAAGGTTGAGAAAGTCGACCGGATAAAGTCGAAGTCGAAGATATCGACGGTAAGTCAACCAACAAGACGTCGAAGTGCAGTCGTGAGATGAACGAATATAGACCAGATGAAGGACCGATTGGTAGTCCACTGGTAACTCAACTTGGATTCGACTATAACAGAATCCAAGGATTTGCAGGATTTGTAGCCAATGATATGCATGGATCTATAACTGTTTTTGGGTGCCAATCTTTAGGTTTTTTTCTGTTGTAAAGACTATAAAGAGGCGTGTTGTAACACTATAAAGGGTAATTGTAGAATTCACTTATGCAGGTTAATGCATGTGTAATTGTAGGTTGTTGGTCATGCATATGTAAGCCGAATTGGCTACATTGTTGTTCTTGCATAGATAAGAGGGTATGATGTCAATTGGGTCTTAGGTGTGGACCAAGGTTAGACATGTAACCTTTTATTCAGATTGAATAAGATAAAAAGAGAGAAGAACGATCAAAGGAATGATGGTTTTTCCTAGTTAAGGGTTCCAAGGTAAAATCTCGGTGTATTGTGTGATTGCTTGTGTCATTTGTGTTCTTGATTAAATTCTTCTTTTCTTCTGCTAGGATTAGTGTGGAAGTGTCTTTCATATCTTAACATGTGGTATCAGAGCTTAGGTATTCCCTGACAAGTGAGTTATCAAAGCAGTGTTATGCTTTGGCGAGTATATCAGATCTTGATTTTCCAATATTGAATCTGAGAACTAAATCCCAGGTACAATAAGAGTTGTAAATCATAAATTGTGTTAAAAAACATGGTAAAGAATGGCGAGTAGTTCCAGAATAAAGATATAAAAATTCAATGGCCAAAATTTTGAGCTTTGGAAGCATAAAATGGAAAATCTTCTCGTAGATTGAGAACAATGGACAATGGTCTGTCCAGGTACCCAGTCGACAGGCATGTCGACGAAATAATGGGAGAAACTTAAAAGAAGAGCAAGAAGTACAATTCGTCTTTGTCTTGCAGATTCAGTGCTGCTGAATGTCTCAGGTGAAGATTCAGCCAAGAAACTGTGGGACAATATGGGAAACTTATACTAGTCAAAATCTATGGTAAATAAGTTGTTTCTCAAAAAGAAACTGTATCTTCTAAGGATGAATGATGGCAGTTCGGTGAATGAGAATTTAAATGCATTTAATACCGTGTTAAGCCATTTATCGTCTATGGATATTAAGATCACCAATGAGGAGAAATGTATCAACCTATTATTTTCTTTTCTAGACTCCTCGGATAGCTTAGTCATGGATATTGGGAGTAATGCAACCACACTAGTGCTAGATGACGTGGTTGTTTCTCTGTTGTCAGAAGAAATGAGAAGGAATAACATGGAAGGATCGAACAAAGATCCTCTAGTAGTGAGAGGTCGACCGATAAATAGATATAAAGGTGGATTCTCCAGTAGAAAGTTCAAGTCCAAGGGTAGATCTAAATCCCTGATTCAGTCGACGTGAAGATGCTGAAAATGCAGTAAAATTGGGAATTATAAAAAGGAATGTAAGTCGAAGGCAACAAAAGTCAATGATAGATCCGATGAGAAGTCAACTGACAGAAAGACAACCTCATACAAGGGAGGTGATGTGTACCTGGCGTCGACCAATACATAGTCAGATCAAGATGTTTGGTTGATCGACTGAGGAGCATCCTATCATATGAAACCACATAAAGAATGGTTTTGTGAATATGAACGATATGATGGGGGTGATGTGTTCTTGGGGGACGAATCAAAAACCAAAAATTTCGAATGGGGAAGAGTTTGACTCACACTACAGGATGGGAGGAAAAGAACCCTTCCAGGTGTGCTACACATTCCAGGTTTGGAAAGAAACCTTCTATCTGTTAGCAAGATGAGTGATGCAGGTGTGCATACTGTATTTCATAAAGATTCGTGCAAGATGGTCATAGGTACGATGGTATTAGTGAAAGGAGTTCATATTGGTACCCTGTACAAGCTATTAGGGATTTTCGACTCGCCTGGATGCAACAAAATCATTTATCCTGAAATCGACTCAACTGGGACTCGACTCGACTCGATGTCGACACAACTCGACTTGACTTGAGCCAAGTCGATTCAAATCGGCTCGATAAGACATGATGAAATCGACTCGACCAGGTTATGGCACGAGAGGATGGGACACATTGGAGAAAAAGGTATTTGAGCTATGAGAAGAATAGGTATGGTCGAATCCTTCCCTAAATGTGGTTTAGAAGTCGACTTTTGTGAACATTGCATATATGGAAAACAAAGTTGGGTGAGGTTCCCATCTAGAGTGACATAGGAAAATGGGTTTCTAAAACTGGTTCATAGTGATGTGTTTGGCCCGATTACAGTTCCTTCACTTGGTGGATCCCTATATTATTTCTCCTTCATAGGTGATTTTTCCAAAAAGACATGGATATATTTCCTAAGGAAGAAATCAAAGGTTTTCGAGAGAATTAAGGAGTTTAAAGCTCTTGTGGAAAACCAAACAAAAAAGAGGATTAAAGTGTTGAGGACTAACAGTGGTGGTGAATTTTGTGGAAATGAATTTGATCAGTTCTGTAAGAAGTGTGGTATAACATGCCAAAATACCACATCATATACCGCACAAAAAAATGGCGTTGTCGAGAGAATGAACATAACATTGATGGATAAGGCAAGGAACATACTCAGTGGTGCTGGGCTCACATAAGAATTCTGGGTGGAGGTAGTTGAGATTGCAAGATATCTGGTGAATATGTCTCCTTCTTTGGCACTAGTTGACATGAATCCAAATTAAGTATGGTCTGGTAAGAATCCTTCAGTGGCACATCTCAAAGTATTTGGCTATGATGCATTTGTGCATGTTCCCAAGGAAAAGAGGAGCAAGATGGACAAGAAGGAAGCCACATGTATTTTCATCGGATATAAAGAAGGAATGAAAGGATATAAGCTCTGGGATCCTGCATCAAGGAGAACATTGTATAGCCCAGATGTGCTATTAAGAGAAGTCATAGGTAAGTCCGATCTTGAAGAAGTTTTTCAGATCGAGAATAATCCTAAGACGATGCGGTTTGAAATGAGGAACGAAGAAGATGATTCAAATGAATCAAATGAATCTGAGGAAGAGGTGGAACAACAAACTTTGGTGGTAAGGATGTCAGAAAGAGTAAGAAAACCAGTCGAAAGGTATAGTCCGTCCGAATTTCATTCCGCATTTGAGCTAATTGCCATCAACAATGAGCCCAAGTTGGTCAATGAGGTAGTCGAATCAGTAGAAGATAAAATATGGAAGGACACCATGGTTGAAGAGATGGAATCCTTGTACAAGAATGAGACATGGGATTTAGTCAAGTTACCTTGTGGAAGAAAGCCTGTTGGTAGCAAGTGGGTGTTCAAGAAGATTATGAATGCCACAGGACAAGTCGAGAAGTTCAGATATCAACTGGTAGTGAAAGGTTATTCCCATGTCAAGGGAGTCAACCTCAGTGATATTTTTTCCTTTGGTGCAAAACTAACTTCCATTAGATTACTAATGTATCTGGCTGCAACATTCAATCTAGAGATAAAACATATGTATGTGACGACAACGTTCCTGCATGGGGACCTGGAAGAAGAAATCTATGGACACAATAAAGGAGGTGAAGAAGCATCTATCCTCCAAATTCAACATGAAGGATCTCAGTGCAACTAACTTCATTCTGGGAATAGAGATTAAGAGAGATCGAGCCGATAGAAATATCTAGTTGAATCAGACGAAGTATATTGAAACAATTCTGAAGCGATTCAACATGCAGTATAGCAAATTGGTGAAGGTGCCAATTTCTGTGGGAGAAAGTCTTACTGCTGAACAATGTCCAAAGACACAAGAAGAAATAGAGGACATGGCACATGTTCCCTATGCAATTGTTGTTGGGAGTCTAATGTATGGGATGGTCTGCACTTGACCAAACATTACCCATGCAG
This sequence comes from Picea mariana, assembly GCA_032191745.1. NCBI lineage: Eukaryota > Viridiplantae > Streptophyta > Pinopsida > Pinales > Pinaceae > Picea > Picea mariana. The sequence goes on from JASDQU010308221.1 coordinate 12,956, forward strand.
TGGGAGTGTTGATCAGATACATGTCGACACTTGGAAAGGAGCATTGGACAAATGTCAAGAGAGTATTAATGTATGTGTGTGGCACAAAGGACTATGCTATATGCTACCGAGGAAAACCTGGAGGTGACTGTGGTAAAGTAGATGTACATGGATTTATTGACACCCACTGGGCTGGAGATCTGGATCGACGGAAGTCGACCAACAAATATGTCTTCAAGATCTTCGGTAGAGAAATAATATGGAAGAGTAAGCGACATGCAGTTGTAGCCTTGTCAACAATAGAAGATAAATACATGACGGCCACTCATGGAAGCAAAGAAGCGGTATGAATTCAAAGGTTGTGTTCAGGAATCGAGTTTGAGTAGAGAGCTATGATGGTAAGTTGAGACAATCAAAGCACAATATTTCTGGCAAAGCACCCTACTTATCATTCAAAGACTAAGCACATTTATGTACAATACTATTTCATGAGAGATATGGTGAAAAGTAACAAGGTACTACTAGAGAAAGTAGACATGTTGGAAAACATAGTAGACTTGTTGACCAAGTCCTTGAGTGTTGTGAAGTTCTCTTGGTGCAGAGAGGCAATGGGCATTGCTCCCTTGGGTCTGTGAATGAAAGTTCAAGAATCTCCCATTTTAACAAATAAGAAAACAAGTGGGAGAATGTTGGTTTGTTATATTCTTTGCAGTGAAAGTCTATTTGAGGTGAATCGATTGATGGTCAAAGGTTGAGGTGGATCGAAAACAAGTTGAAGGTCGAGGAAGTCGATAGGGTAAAGTTGAATTCGAAGATATCAAAGGTAATTCAACCAGCAAGAGTTCTAAGTGTGGGCATGAGACGACTGACTAGAGACCGAATGAAGGACCGACTAGTAGTCGACTGCTAACCTGACTTGGAGTCGACTGTAATAGAATCCTAGTATTTGCAGGATTTGTAGCCAATGATATGGATGGATCTGTAACCGTTTTTGGGTTCCAATATTTATGGTTTTTCCTATTGTAAAGACTATAAATAGGTGTGTTGTAACACTTTAAAGGGTAATCATATAATGCACTTATGTAGATTAATGCATATGTAATTATAGGTTGTTGGTCATGCATATGTAATCCGAATTTTCTACAAGGTTGTTCTTGTGCAGACAAGAGGGTATGATGTTGATTGTGTCTTAGGTGTGGACCAAATTTAGGCATGCAACCTTTTATTCAAATTGAATAAGACAACAAGAGAGCGGAACACTCAAAGGAATGTTGGTTTTTCCGGATTAAGGATTCCAGGATAAAATCTCGGTGTATTGTGTGATTGCTTATGTCATTTGCGTTCTTGATTAAATTCTTCTTCTCTTATTCTAGGATTAGTGTGGAAGTGTCTTTCATTTCCTAACACTTCGTTGACTTGAAAATTTTCCTCAAATTCGATCTATGATTATATATCTCTATTCAGGTCACTTTATTTTTTATCTTAGTTTGGTTGAATTTTTGTTTTAATACTCGGACAAATATTTTAGAATCATTCTTTTGGTTATCAGATGAATTATTTTTAACTCCTCTGGTACATATTGGATCCTCTGGTACATATTGGAGGAGTTCCAATTAATACCTCCAATACATCATAGCATTTCCCTCGAAGTTCTCTAGTACACCAATGGAATTTCCCCAAAGTCTATCAAAACACACAATTGAAAAACCAATATGCTAATGCTAACTCCTTTGAATCAACCAGAGGAATTCTTATGAACTCCTTTAGTTGAAACTCCTCTGATGATTTAAGGGACCGATGTAATTCGTGTCAACTCCTTTGAAATGCAAAAATTCTAGACTTCCCGTTATTTTCTCAAGTGCATACCAGAGGTCTTTCCACCACCTCCTCCAGTATTACCAAAGAACTGCCAACTAACTCATTCGATGCAATAATAACTCTCCAATGGACTTATGAATAATCTCTATGATAAACTAAAATGACGATCAGAGGATTTCGTATTAACACCTATGGTGCACACCGAAGGTTCTCCCAGTAATACTTCCAATCACATCAAATTTCCCGTTTCCCCTGTAAAAGGAACACTTCCCCCATCCTTTTCATCTTTTGTTTATCGCCAAAGAGGAACGAGAGCACTAAGCAATTCTATTGACTATCTCTATCTCACAAAAGTGTTCATCCTCTGACTAAATTACACCCTCCATGTGTTAATATTATCCAGGTAGGCCCTATCCTTCGCCTGAGCTGAACAACTCCACGAATTCGTGTTTAAAAAAGATAGAATATTTAGTTCTTCAACTTTGTTGCAGAAATATATTAGTTGATTGACAGTCTTTAGAATCTCTTTATTTGCATAGTATATGCCTTCTTTATTCAGCTGTAATGCTTGATTTGAAAGCTGATCAACTTCCTTATTATATTCTCTATATATGTGTTGTGCTTTTAGTTATTCATGTTTAAAAAAGACAGAATATTTAGTTCTTCAACTTTGCTACAGAAATATATTAGTTAATTGGTAGTCTTTGGAATTTCTCTATCTCCATAGTATATGCCCTCTTTATCCAGCTGCAATGCTTGCTTTGAAATCTGATCAACTTCCTTATTATATTCTCTATATATGGGTTGTGCTTTTAGTTATTGAAACTTCCAATACTGGAATTTTTGTCATTCAAGGCTGAAGAGAAACCACTTGTAAATTGTTTTCATGAGAAAATCAGTCAATAATAATCTTGGAGTCTCCTACCAGTTGTAAACTTTCTACCTTTTTGTATAATGAAAAATATAAAATACACCACAAGGCTAAAAGTTCACCCCTTGTATTGGTTTCAGTGCCAAGTGCATCTTTAGACTGAAAGTACCCAAATATGGACATTTTAATATAGCTCTAACCCCACATTTTGTGCTCTCACATTGGGAGGCTCCATCAAAGAATCCCACTGCCAGGTTCCAGTCTAATAAAGAAGGCCTAGAAATCCTATCATGGTGGACAGATAGTATGTTTTTGTTTTCTCCCAAGTCCTGTAAAATTTTGTTGCAAACCCTGACCAATGATGGTGGATATTCCTCAAAGATAACCAAGTTCCTGTGCAATGGTTAAGAGAATGTGTTCCCTCCACAATCACAAGTTGAAATTCAAAAGAGGTAAAGTATGTACACGTTCAAATTCAAAAGAGATAGGATATACACACCTCAATAAACTTTATAATTATGAGAACATCCTTTGTCCCACAAACTGTAACCTTAGTAGTGATCTTATAAATAAATTATTATTATATTTATAATGTGCATATGAACAAATTATTATTATATTTATAATTTGCATGTTCATGACTGTTACTGATCCAGAGGTGATTCAGAAATTTCAACGCGAATACAAAATAATGTTACAAAAGTTGTATATTCAAGAAACGTGGTGTATAAACTGATTTTCCAAATATAAGAAGATTTAGTACAGTGAATCATGGCCAAATTTAATCCCATCCCTTCCTT
>JASDQU010308221.1:32540-49107 GCA_032191745.1 Picea mariana
CGGCATTGCGATATGAGGGGGGTTGTCCCCCCCCCTCTGCTCCCATATTCCTGCAGCAGTGAGGGCCGAAGGTTGAAGACGGCGTCTGGTATGTGGTCTTGCTGGTGCTGTTTGGGTGATGCACGGCCGCCTGAAACGTGGAAAGCTAGGGTTTTCGCAGAGCTCTCCACATCTTCCTCTTCTCGATCCACATTTCAAAGTTTGAATTGTAGTAAGTATAAACTTATTAACTAATAGTCTCTTAAATTTAAGAAGGAAGCATCTTAAATATCTAAATGTAGACACTATAAACTTATTAACTAATAGTCTCTTACATTTCATAATGGAGGATCTTATGGTTGATAGACCCCAATGATACAACACAATTTTTCATTATCAATCTGTTGTACTAGGCATCAACACCTTCCCTTTTTCTTGGATCCTTACTTGGAAAGCTAATTTTTTTTCAAGAAAATGGGTCGACTCCTTTTTTGTATGAGAGCTTCGTGTTGGATTGTTATATTCTTTGCAGTGAAAGTCTAGTCAAGGTGAATCGACTAACAATCGAAGGTCGAGGTGGATCGACAACAAGTCGAAGGTTGAGGAAGTCGACCGGATAAAGTCGAAGTCGAAGATATTGACGGTAAGTCAACTAACAAGACATCGAAGTGCGGGCGTGAGACGACTGACTAGAGACCAGATGAAGGACTAATTGGTAGTCCATTGGGAACTCAACTTGGATTTGACTATAACAGAATCCAAGGATTTGTAGCCAATGATATGCATGGATCTGTAACTGTTTTTCGGTGCTAATCTTTAGGTTTTTTCCTGTTGTAAAGTCTATAAAGAGGCATGTTGTAACATTGTAAAGGGTAATTGTAGAATTCACTTATGCAGGTTAATGCATGTGTAATTGTAGGTTGTTGGTCATGCATATGTAAGCCGAATTGGCTACATGGTTGTTCTTGCACATACAAGAGGGTATGATGTCAATTGTGTCTTAGGTGTGGACCAAGGTTAGACATGTAACCTTTTATTCAGATTGAATAAGACAAAAAGAGAGAAGAACGATCAAAGGAATGATGGTTTTTCCCAGTTAAGGGTTCCAGGGTAAAATCTCGGTGTATTGTGTGATTGCTTGTGTCATTTGCGTTCTTGATTATATTCTTCTTCTCTTTTGCTAGGATTAGTGTGGAAGTGTCTTTCATATCTTAACATGTGGTATCAGATCTCAGGTATTCCTTGACAAGTGAGTTATCAAAGCGGTGTTATGCTTTGGCGAGTATATCAGTTCTTGATTTTCCAATCTTGAATATGAGAACTAAATCCTAGGTATAATAAGAGTCGTAAGTCATAAATTGTGTTAAAAAAACGTGGTAAAGAATGGTGAGCAGTTCCAAAATAGAGATATAAAAATTCAATGGCCAGAATTTTGAGCTTTGGAAGATTAAAATGGAATATCTTCTTGTAGATCGAGATCAATGGACAACGGTCTATTTAGGTACCCAGTCGACAGGCATGTCGACGAAAGAATGGGAGAAACTCAAAAGAAGAGCAAGAAGTAGAATTCGGCTTTGTCTTGCAGATTCAGTGCTGCTGAATGTCTCAGGTGAAGATTCATCCAAGAAACTATGGGACAATATGGGAATCTTACACTAGTTGAAATATCTGGTAAATAAGTCGTTTCTCAGAAAGAAACTGTATCTTTTGAGGATGAGTGATGGCAGTTCGGTCACTAAGCATTTAAATGCATTTAATATCGTGTTAAGCCATTTATCGTCTATGGATATTAAGATCACTAATGAGGAGAAATGTATCAACCTATTATTTTCTTTTCCAGACTCCTCGGATAGCTTAGTCATAGATATTGGGGGTAATGCAACCACACTAGTGCTAGATGACGTGGTTGCTTCTCTGCTGTCAGAAGAAATGAGAAGAAAGAACATGGAAGGATCGACCAAGATCCTCTGGTAGTGAGAGGTCGACCGATAGATAGAGATAAAGGTAGATTCTACAGTAGAAAGTTCAAGTCCAAGGGTAGATCTAAATCCCCGATTCAGTCGACGCGAAGATGTTAGAAATGTGGTAAAGCTAGGAATCATAAAAAGGAATGTAATTTGAGTGTAACAGAAGTCAGTGATGGATCCGATGAGAAGTCAAATGACAGAAAGACGACCTCAGACAAGGGAGGTGATGTGTACCTGGCGTCGACCAATACATAGTCAGATCAAGATGTTTGGTTGATCGAATCAGGAGCATTCTATCATATGATACCACATAAAGAATGGTTTTGTGAATATGAACGATATGATGGGGGTGATGTGTTCTTGGGGGACTAATCAAAAACCAAAATTTTCGAACGGGGAAGAGTCTGACTAACACTACAGGATGGGAGGAAAAGAACCCTTCCAGGTGTGCTACACATTCCAAGTTTGGAAAGAAGCCTGCTATCTGTTAGCAAGATGAATGATGCAGGTGTGCATACTCTATTTCATAAGGATTCATGCAAGATGGTTATAGGTACGATGGTATTAATGAAATGATTTTAGATTGGTACCCTGTACAATATGTTAGGGAATGTTGACTCGCCTAGATGCAACAACATCATTTCATTTGAAATCGACTCAAATGGGACTCAACTTGACTTGATGTCGACACAACTCGACTCGACTTGAGCCAAGTCAATTCAAACTGACTCGATAATACATGATGAAATCGACTTGACCAAGTTATGTCACGGGAGGATGGGACACATTGGAGAAAAAGACTTCGAGGTTATTAACTAATAGTCTCTTACATTTCATAACGAAGGATCTTATGGTTGATAGACCCCAATGGCACAACACAATTTTTCATTATCAATCTGTTGTGCTAGGCATCAACACCTTCCCTTTTTCTTGGATCCTTACTTGGAAAGCCAATTTTTTTTCAAGAAAATGGGACTCCTCCTTTTTTGTATGAGAGTTTTGTGTTGGGTTGTTATATTCTTTGCAGTGAAAGTCTAGTTAAGGTGAATTGACTGACGATCGAAGGTCGAGGTGGATCAACAAGAAGTTGAAGGTTGAGGAAGTTGATCGGATAAAGTTGAAGTCGAAGATATCGACGGTAAGTCAACCAAAAAGACGTCGAAGTGCGGTCATGAGATGACCGAATAGAGACCAGACGAAGGATCGATTGGTAGTCCACTGGTAACTCAACTTGGATTTGACTATAACAAAATCCAAGGATTTGCGGGATTTGTATCCAATGATATGCATGGATCTGTAACCGTTTTTGGGTGCCAATCTTTAGGTTTTTTCCTGTTGTAAAGACTATAAAGAGGCGTGTTGTAACACTATAAAGGGTAATTGTAGAATGCACTTATGCAGGTTAATGCATGTGTAATTGTAGGTTGTTGGTCATGCATATGTAAGCCGAATTGGCTACAGGGTTGTTCTTGCATAGATAAGAGGGTATGATGTCAATTGTGTCTTAGGTGTGGACCAAGGTTAGACATGTAACCTTTTATTCAGATTGAATAAGACAAAAAGAGAGAAGAACGATCAAAGGAATGATGGTTTTTCCCAATTAAGGGTTCCAGGGTAAAATCTCGGTGTATTGTGTGATTGCTTGTGTCATTTGCGTTCTTGATTAAATTCTTCTTTTCTTCTTCTAGGATTAGTGTGGAAGTGTCTTTCATATCTTAACATGTGGTATCAGAGCTTAGGTATTCCTTGACAAGTGAGTTATCAAAGCAGTATTATGCTTTGGAAAGTATATCAGATCTTGATTTTCCAATCTTGAATCTGAGAACTAAATCCTAGGTACAATAAGAGTCATAAGTCATAAATTGTGTTAAAAAACATGGTAAAGAATGGCGAGCAGTTCCAGAATAGAGATATAAAAATTCAATGGCCAAAATTTTGATCTTTGGAAGCTTAAAATGGAATATCTTCCCATAGATCGAGAACAATGGACAATGGTCTGTCCAGGTACCCAGTCGACAGGCATGCCGACGAAATAATGGGAGAAACTCAAAAGAAGAGCAAGAAGTACAATTCATCTTTGTCTTGCAGATTCAGTGTTGCCGAATGTCTCAGGTGAAGATTTGGCCAAAAAAGTGTGGGACAATATGGGAAACTTATACCGGTCAAAATCTCTAGTAAATAAGTTGTTTCTCAGAAAGAAACTGTATCTTCTAAGGATGAATGATGGCAGTTTGGTGACTGAGAATTTAAATGCATTTAATACCGTGTTAAGCCATTTATCGTCTGTGGATATTAAGATCACCAATGAGGAGAAATGTATCAACCTATTATTTTCTTTTCCAGACTCCTTGGATAGATTAGTCATGGATATTGGGAGTAATACAACCACACTAGTGCTAGATGGCGTGGTTGTTTCTCTGTTGTCAGAAGAAATGAGAAGGAATAACATGGAAGGATCGACCAAAGATCCTCTGGTAGTGAGAGGTCGACTGATAGATAGATATAAAGGCAGATTCTCTAGTAGAAAGTTCAAGTCCAAGGGTAGATCTAAATCCCTGATTCAGACGACATGAAGATGTTGGAAATGCAGTAAAACTGGGAATTATAAAAAGGAATGTAAGTCGAAGGCAACAGAAGTCAATGATGGATCCGATGAGAAGTCGACTGACAAAAAGACGACCTCATACAAGGGAGGTGATGTGTACCTAGCATCGACCAGTACATAGTCAGATCGAGATGTTTGGTTGATCGACTGAGGAGCATCCTATCATATGAAACCACATAAAGAATGGTTTTGTGAATATGAACGATATGATGGGGGTGATGTGTTCTTGGGGGATGACTCAAAAACCAAAATTTTTGAACGGGGAAGAGTCTGACTGACACTACAGGATGGGAGGAAAAGAACCCTTCCAAGTGTGCTACACATTCCAGGTTTGGAAAGAAGATTATTATCTATCAGGAAGATGAGTGATGTAGGTGTGAATACTCTATTTCATAAGGATTCGTGCAAGATGGTCATAGGTACGATGGTATTAGTGAAAGGAGTTCATATTGGTACCCTGTACAAGCTATTAGGGATTTTCGACTCGCCTAGATGCAACAACATCATTTATCCTGAAATCGAATCAACTGGGACTTGACTCGACTCGATGTCGACACAACTCAACTTGACTTGAGCCAAGTCGATTCAAACCGACTCAATAAGACATGATGAAATCGACTCAACCAGGTTATGGCACGGGAGGATGGGACACATTGGAGAAAAAGGACTTCGAGCTATGAGAAGAAAAGGTATGGTCGAATGATTCTCTAAATGTGGTTTAGAAGTCGACTTTTGTAAACATTGCATATATGGAAAACAAAGTTGGGTGAGGTTCCCATCTGGAGTGACATAGGAAAATGGGATTCTAAAACTGGTTCATAGTGATGTGTTTGGCCTGATTACAGTTCCTTCACTTGGTGGATCCCTATATTATTTCTCCTTCATAGGTGATTTTTCCAAAAAGACATGGATATATTTCCTAAGGAAGAAATCAAAGGTTTTCGAGAGATTTAAATAGTTTAAAGCTCTTGTGGAAAACCAGACAAAAAAAAGGATTAAAGTGTTGAAGACTGATAATGGTGGTGAATTTTGTGGAAATGAATTTGATCAGTTCTGTAAGAAGTGTTGTATAACATGCCAAAATACCACACCATATACCCCACAAAAAAATGGCGTTGTCGAGGGAATGAACATAACATTGATGGATAAGGCAAGGAACATGCTCAGTGGTGCTGGGCTCACACAAGAATTCTGGGTGGCAGCAGTTGAGATTGCAAGATATCTGGTGAATATGTCTCCTTCTTTGGCACTAGTTGACACGAATCCAAATTAAGTATGGTTTGGTAAGAATCCTTCAGTGGCACATCTCAAAGTATTTGGCTATTATGCATTTGTGCATGTTCCCAAGGAAAAGAGGAGAAAGATGGACAAGAAGGAAGCCACATGTATTTTCATCGGATAAAAAGAAGGAATGAAAGGATATAAGCTCTGGGATCTTGCATCAAGGAGAACATTGTATGACCGAGATGTGGTATTCAGAGAAGTCATAGGTAAGTTCAATCTTGAAGAAGTTGTTCAGATCGAGAATAATCCTAAGACGATGTGGTTTGAAATGAGGAACAAAGAAGATGATTCAAATGAATCAAATGAATTTGAGGAAGAGGTGGAACAACAAACTTTGGTGGTAAGGATGTCAGAAAGAGTAAGAAAACCAGTCGAAAGGCATAGTCCGTCCGAATTTCATTCCGCATTTGAGCTAACTGCCATCGACAATGAGCCCAAGTTGGTCAATGAGGTAGTCGAATCGGTAGAAGATAAAATATGGAAGGACACCATGGTTGAAAATATGGAATCCTTGTACAAGAATGAGACATGGGATTTAGTCAAGTTACCTTGTGGAAGAAATCCTGTTGGTAGCAAGTGGGTGGTCAAGAAGATTATGACTGCCACAAGACAAGTCGAGAAGTTCAAATATCAACTGGTAGCAAAAGGTTATTCCCATGTCGAGGGAGTTAACCTTAGTGATATTTTTTCCTTTGGTGCAAAACTAACTTCCATTAGATTACTAATGTATCTGGCTGCAACATTCAATCTAGAGATAAAACATATGTATGTGACGACAACGTTCCTGCATGGGGACCTGGAAGAAGAAATCTATGGACACAATAAAGGAGGTGAAGAAGCATCTATCCTCCAAATTCAACATGAAGGATCTCAGTGCAACTAACTTCATTATGGGAATGGAGATTAAGAGAGATTGAGCCCAAAAAATATCTAGTTGAGTCAGACGAAGTATATTGAAACAATTTTGAAGCGATTCAACATGTAGTATAGCAAATTGGTGAAGGTGCCAATTTCTATGGGAGAAAGTCTTAGTGCTGAATAATGTCCAAAGACATAAGAAGAAATAGATGACATGGCACGTGTTCCCTATGCAATTGTTGTTGGGAGTCTAATGTATGCGATGGTCTACACTTGACCAAACATTACCCATGCAGTGGGAGTGTTGATCAGGTACATGTCAACACTTGGAAAGGAGCATTGGACAACTGTCAAGAGAGTATTAATGTATGTGTGTGTCACAAAGGATTATGCTATATGCTACCGAGGAAAACCTGGAGGTGACTGTGGTAAAGTAGATGTACATGGATTTATCGACACCGACTGGGCTGGAGATCTGGATCGACGGAAGTCGACCAACAAATATGTCTTCAAGATCTTTGGTGGAGCAATAATATGGAAGAGTAAGTGACATGCAGTTGTAGCCTTGTCAACAATAGAAGCTAAATACATGGTAGCTACTCATGGAAGCAAATAAGCGGTATGAATTCAAAGGTTGTGTTTAGGAATCAAGTTTGAGTAGAGAGCTATGAAGGTAAGTTGCGACAATCAAAGCACAATATTTATGGCAAAGCACCCTGCTTATCATTCAAAGACTAAGCACATTTATGTACAATACCATTTCATGAGAGATATGGTGAAAAGTAACAAGGTGCTACTAGAGAAAGTAGACATGTTGGAAAACATAGTAGACTTGTTGACCAAGTCCTGGAGTGTTGTGAAGTTGTCTTGGTGCAGAGAGGCAATGGGCATTGTTGCCTTGGGTTTGTGAATGAAAGTTCATGAATCTCCCATTTTAACAAATAAGAAAACAAGTGAGAGAATGTTGGTTTGTTATATTCTTTGCAATGAAAGTCTATTCGAGGTGAATCGATTGATGGTCAAAGGTTGAGGTGGATCGAAAACAAGTTGAAGGCCGAGGAAGTCGATAGGGTAAAGTTGAATTCGAAGATATCAAAGGTAATTCAACCAAAAAGAGTTCTAAGTGTGGGCATGAGACGACTGACTAGAGACCGAATGAAGGACCGACTGGTAGTCGACTGCCAACCTGACTTGGAGTCGACTGTAACCGAAACCTAGTATTTGCGGGATTTGTAGCCAATGATATGCATGGATCTGTAAATATTTTTGGGTTCCAATATTTAGGGTTTTTCCTATTGTAAAGACTATAAATAGGTGTGTTGTAACACTGTAAAGGGTAATCATATAAAGCACTTATGCAGGTTAATGCATGTGTAATTATAGGTTGTTGGTCATGCATATGTAATCCGAATTTTCTACAAGGTTGTTCTTGTGCAGACAAGAGGGTATGATGTTGATTGTGTCTTAGGTGTGGACCAAATTTAGGCATGTAACCTTTTATTCAAATTGAATAAGACAACAACAGAGCGGAACGCTCAAAGGAATGTTGGTTTTTCCCGATTAAGGATTCCAGGATAAAATCTCGGTGTACTGTGTGATTGCTTATGTCATTTGCGTTCTTGATTAAATTCTTCTTCTCTTATGCTAGGATTAGTGTGGAAGTGTCTTTCATTTCCTAACACTTTGTTGACTTGAAAATTTTCCTCAAATTTGATCTATGATTATATATCTCTACTTAGGTCACTTTATTTTTTATCTTGGTTTGGTTGAATTTTTGTTTTAATACTTGGACAAATATTTTAGAATCATTCTTTTGGTTATCAGATGAATTATTCTTAACTCCTCTGGTACATATTGGAGGAGTTCCAATTAATACCTCCAATACATCAGAGAATTTCCCTCGAAGTTCTCTAGTACACCAATGGAATTTCCCCAAAGTCTATCAAAACACACAATTGAAAAACCAACATGCTAATGCTAACTCCTTTGAATCAACCAGAGGAACTCTTATGGACTCCTTTAGTTGAACCATAGGAGTTCCTCGAAACTCCTCTGATGATTTAAGTGACCGATGTAATTCGTGTCAACTACTTTGAAATGAAAAAATTCTAGACTTCCTGTTATTTTCTCAAGTGCATACCAGAGGTCTTTCCACCACCTCCTCCAGTATTACCAAAGAACTTCCAACTAACTCATTTGATGCAATAATAACTCTCCAATGGACTTATGAATAATCTATATGATAAACTAAAATGACGATAAGAGGATTTCGTATTAACACCTATGGTGCACACCGAAGGTTCTCCCACTAATACTTCCAATCACATCAAATTTCACGTTTCCCCTATAAAAGGAACACTTCGCCCATCCTTTTCATTGTTTGTTTATTGCCAAAGAGGAACGAGAGCACTAAGCAATTCTATTGACTATCTCACAAAAGTGTTCATCCTCTGTCTAAATTACACCCTCCATGTGTTAATATTATCCAAGTAGGTCCTATCCTTCACCTCAACTGAAGAACTCCATGAATTCCCTCACCTTGACGCTACCTAACATATGTTTAGTTTTCTTGGCTTAAAGCCCCAACTGTCATGCACAAGGAATGAGATTCTCCCCAAGCTATCCGCTCGATGAGTTAATGCCAATCCACAGATTTGTTTGGAGTCCTCCCCTCGAATCTGTTGCCACTGATCCCTAAATGTTTCCTTTTTGAAACTTTATCACCATTCACCCATGTTTGCAACACTCAAGCCCTAATCCCTTTACTCGACCGAAAATCCATTCAAGACTTAGTTAATTTTTGGTGCATCTTTTTTGTATCGACGAAGTTTATAGGATTTGCTTCGGTATTGTACCAGAGGACTTAACATGAACTTCGTCAATGCGATCAATGATATTTCCACAAACCATTCCAATGTTATCGATGAGCTTTCCACGAAACTACTCCAGTTCCACCGATGAAATTTACACGAAATGCTCCAGTATACTAGAGGAGTTGTTATTAAAAACTCCAGTACACTACCAAAGAATTTGGTAACTCTCCCTCTGACTCGAATTGAAGAGCTTCCTGCGACCTATCCCAACCATATTGACGGTTGTCCAAAAATATTGTCTAATTATAACCTTGCATTTCGATGCAGTTGAAATGATTTATGTCGATACAATCTCCCTTTACTGAAAGAGTTCCTACGAACTGTTTTGGTGCATAACAGAGCAGTTCCTACAAAGTTCTCTATTAGGGACCAGATAAGTTCCCATTAACTTCTCCGACGTCAAGTTTCACTCACTAGTGGCCTTTGTAAGAATCTCTCTGATCTAAAATGGTGGAGTAACCATCAATCTATTTGGAGTACCATAGGGGAACTTGACATCTTTTGGCACCAGTTCACCTGATTTCTAATGAAAAACAATCCCTTTTCCTTAAACCTTCATCATGTCTCTGATCATCCTATCATCCTCCGATGATGATCTCCCTCTAAATATTAACACAAGTGATTCTTCAGGTATCTAGCACAATTTCACATGGGAAGATTTGTCTTTAATGTTTATTCAAATGCTCATTTATTATATGCTCACAGGAACTGATATTGAATGTTTACTTTCACGCCATATTTACTAGTGGTTTTATGCTCTAATTATGGTAGTCTGTTTCTGATTCGGAAATGTCTCCACAAAATAAGATAACAAGAAAGGCACCTATACCAGAGGCTTTTGGCAATGGAACTAGACAAGACAAAGATCCTGATTCCCAAGGGCCAGTGTATGATGACACATCATGAATCCTATATAAAGGAGGAAGATCACTCAAATCGGGTGACATATTTCAAATGTTCAAAATATAGACATTCTTGGTAGAAGCCGACAACCAAGACAAACTCCAAATATTCAAGAACATTCAAAGATCAGGAGTACATAGGGTGGTGGCTCGCGCTGTAGTACTCCCTTACATAGATTCAATTGCATGGATTCTCAAGCATGTGGACTTGGAAAACATATGCATACTCAATGTTAGGGGGATCCCATAGCGTCATTCTAGGCAGTTGACCTAACAAAATACTATCACTTAGAGAAGGGAACCCAAAAGTTGGAGGAAGAGCTCCTCAATGGGTTTAAGCAAAAATAAAAAGACATGTTCAATATTTGGCACAAGTGAGACAAATATTTCAAGCACATGCATTTTGACGAATATCCAACCACCACACTAAGAATTCCCTACCAATATATGGTGGCAATGTTGTGCAGAGTGTATGGGGAGTGAGACACCTCTACATTTAATCTTTCCTTAATGCCCTTGATACACTACTGTGTAGATGAAAGGGGGTCTCATCACGAGCCAAAATTCTCATTTCCATGAAATGTTTGTGCATAACACTGTCACCTATGGTCATCAAACCAGTGCAATGACCCTCAACTATTTCCTTGAAGTACAAGACCAAAAGACCAAAACAAATAAAGCTAAGAGTAAAAGGAAATGAATGGGTTATGAAACAATTGCATTCATGACAAGGTGCAACTCGCTCTCTACAAAGGCACCCACATGAATAATTTACATTTCCATGTTATCACATGCACCCCATGCCCAAATATTTACCCCATGCCACTTTAAACACTTACATGACTTGGACTAGCTCCCACCTGGGAAACACCCCAAACTTAAGAGAGCTTAGCCCAATGGGACACCCTGAGACCTTCTCCAAACCTAACTTGTCAAATTGCATAACGTATTTGAGCATTTGTTTGGTTTAAGGGGGGTTTGATGCACATGTTTTGGTAATTTAATTATTGGATGTGATTTACATGCTATGATCCTCATGAATTATGAACCCGTGGAGGGCATACTTGTTGTTGTTGTAGGACCTTTCCCGATGGACAGGTGCACATGCAGGAATGATTATATTGGACCTTCATAGGGCTCAAATCCCACCGATGGATTCTTAGATGCCAGCCAAGGGGCATGATAAGGATTGAAAACTTGCACCGATAGAAAGAAGGATGTTTCCTTTGAAGACACCTTGACAGGCCTAGATCCAGGGGATCTTTCTCCTCCCACATGGATGTTATTTCTTGGGAGCCCTAGACATCATCATGGATACCCTAGGCATCATCCATAACTGGTATTGTTATCTTGGACAACATTTATGAGGAATTGGCACATGTGGGGAGGGTTTCATGCTTTTGGAGGCCCAACGTTTCACCTTCCCTACCCAGTGTTCCATACTTGGCAATCAATGTCACCCTAGAGGGGCATGAAGTCACCCCTGGAGTGATTCTTAGATGCAAATTAATTTTATTTTGTCTAGATTTAATTTGTGTAAAAACCTGGCTAGGTCGGCCCAATAATTGTGAACTGAAATTAATTTTAAGTTAAATTTTGTATAAATAAGCAGAAAGTGACATTTATTTTCATCACAACTTGTCCTTGGAGACAAGAGGTCTGAAATTTGCCCCCTATTAGGGTTATTGGATGAAATTGTGAGTCACCACTCTTGTTTAAGGCTTGTATTTGCAACTTGGATCAATTTTTGGAGTTTTGTGGTGATCTTGCATGATATACTCATGATTATTCTTGGTGCAAGTAAGTAGAATCTGAATTTTGTCATCTATTGAATGGTTTAAGGTATGGTTTTATTTTCTCATACAAGATTATGAAATTTCATGGTGTATTTAATTCTTGAAGTAAGAAACTTAAGTTGTTTCTTTCTTACTTTTTATTTTCCAAGCTTTCACTAAACCGATCTAGTAACTAGTGAAACCTTAGAGCCCTAAATTGCTAGCACTATAGAGGTTTGCATTTGTTTATTGTTGCATAAGTTCTACTCCATATAAAGGGTAAGGAGAGAAAGGTGCTAGGGCCTAGAAGTTCCTACACCATAGCACTTTGTCTCTTAAGGTCAAAATCTAGGAGGACTTAAGTTTCTACTCCTCCTAGACTTTTTCCCTCTTAGACTTTTGTGTATCATCATTAATTTGCAACCTTAGAAGGAGCCGCCCACATTGACTCCATTTACCCCTAAGAGGCACTAGTCTTCAACCCTTGTTTCTTGACAAGAATCATCAAACTTCAAACTCAATCTCTCTACCTAATACCCTACTAATGTAAACTAACTTGCTAACCTAGTATAGGAATACTAACCACTAAGTTGTTGCTGTTATAATCACTTCTACAACCATCATTTTGCATCCTATCCAAACTTGTTTGACCACTTAAATCAATCCCAAAATTGTATAAGGAAAGGTAAAATCAACCAATACTAAATTTTGCATCAAATTTCCTTTCTAAATATTTTTCTGAAGATTTTACTACTGCTGTCATTACTTTATTTCACTGTTTCTACAATTATCATTGGCAATCTATTAGAGTTTATTTTCTGATTGACATATATCTAGAAATTGTATTAGACGAATGTTATCATTTCAATTATTCACAATATCTTTTTATATTGTCTATTCAAGTGCATTTTCTGGATTCTATTACATCTGACATTAATTAATTACTGCTGCTATATATTTATCACTTGCTTCATACATTGATTGGTAGCATTCATATCTATAAACTTGAAGTCTTGTTGAAACATTCATCATCACTTGTTTCTGCCATAACGTTTGTTGATGTATTGGTAAAGGGAAGGTACACTTTATTTTCCTTTGCTTCATCCAACAAGACTTAAGTCTGTTTTGAGTGACCTGGAGAGAGGGGTGGTTAGCCTTACCTTTTCCCTTTCCTCAACTAACTAGGTCCTGGGACGTCTCCCTTGGAGTGAGGTTTTCCTCCTAAAAAGAAAGAGGTACCATGTTGGGATGATAGTGATAGGGTTACCTCTGTGTTACGTCAATCTAAGCCTACTTTCTTTTAGGCTTTGGGAAAGTATATATTGCACGATAAAAATTTTGGCACCGTTTCTGGGGAACATCGAGTCAATTTTCCTCGAATGACACTTTTTCGGTAAGAATTTGTCCAAAGCCTTTACTTTACAAAGATTACCTGGCGACTCCACTGAGGGTGATTCCCTCTTTTCCCTTGGATGATACCTAGAGGGATTATTTGGTGACTCCACTAATGACAAAGCCAACCATGGATTCTCAGTGGGACCCAAGTAATTTTAAACCCTCAGATATGAGTGAAATTGCGGGTTACCCTCGAAAAATGCCTCTGAGGTATGAAAATTGGCTCCCTAGATTCACTGGTAATGATGGGGTTAGGGACGAATATCACATGGATAGTTTTTAGGTTTCTTTCAACTCCACCCTATTAGTGATGATGCTGAAGATTTGGCAATGAAACGTTTCTCTTCCACTCTTCATGGAAATGCTAGGAAATGGTATGTTGATCTCCCTGATGCTAGCATTACTTGTATGGACCAATTAGAAGAAACCTTTATTGAGAAATGGGGTATTAAATTAGAATATATCCACATGCTAATAAAAATACTCGAGTACATGAAACAAACTAAGAATGAGACTTTCAAGGAATTCCATATCAGGTTTGAGAATTTGCTACAACAAATTCCTAGAAGCCATTGTGCTGAATACAAGTACCCCGTTTACCTCTATACCAATCTACTCTTACTGCAATTAGGGTTTCTCCTCAGTGAAAAAGGGCTGAGAACAATCCAAGAATCTTATCACATGGCTATACAAATCGAGGCAAATAACTCGTTCAAGGGAAAACACCTCTTTACTCCAAAAATCAAATTTGATGACCCTAAAGATACCCTAGATACTCTTAGTCCGAAAAGATTAGTTTCCCTTGAGATCTTTGTTAGTAAATTCTAGGAAAGAAGGGAACAAGTCATCAACCAACAAGAGGTTGAGGAGAGGGATCCTAATGAAGGTTTCCAATCCCATGAGGAAGAGCAATGATTTTCTCATGCTACTACCGAGGATAATGACGACCTGGTTGAAGAGTGAGAGCCTAAAGATATCAAACATGATGTTGAAGTATTAATGTGTGTTCCTCCATCTGATGAAGCCATCCGAGGTCCTATTCCTCTTGTACAAAAATAAGAGGATGAGGTTAGTCACTTTTCTTTTCAGGTTTTTGACGAAACCATATTCTATGATTCAAAAGGTGAAGAAGAAAGGGAATCCTTGAACAAGCTAGACCCTCTGTATTACAAAGCTAAAGATGTAGGGGAAATTCATGAGGATGAAGCACTGATGCTTTCTTTTTCATTTGATGAATTCATCCAAGTATTCAACGCTCCTTCACAACAAGAAGTGAATACGGTAAGTTATTTCCCTTTCCAATATTTCGAAGATGCTTTATTTTGTGATTTGGAAAGTGAAGAACGGTTAGAGGATCCCTTGGATGTTTTAAGCCCTTCGTGTTATGATAAAAGTAATGACATGGTTGATAATATTGGTGAGTTCATACAAGTTGGGAGACGTAAATGGGATGTGGTTGGGTATGATGGGGATCCCATTTATGACATTGAGGGTGATTTTCAAATGTTTCCTTTACAACTATCATATGAGGTTACTACTAATTTTGACATTTGGCAACAAGCAGATGATGTAGTTGTGGATGTTTCCGAAGCACCCAAGGGTGACCTAGTTCTATGTTCTCTTGATTATTTTCGGTCATACCTTGAGGATTTTGATAAGTATTCCTTTGAGCAGTTGGATTTATTCTATGAAGAAGATTATCAACCACAATTGTGCTCAAATCTTGATCAGGGTAAGGACGTTTCTTGCCTAAGAAATATACTTGTGATAATGTTTTCTAACTCCCTTCGATTAATTTACCTTGTTATGTCACTAAGGATGCATTTGGGAAACATGTCCCTTTTCCCAAGTTTTATCTAGGGAAGACCCTTCTTTTATAATTCAAGGGTAGGTTGAATACCTTAAGAAGATGTTTGTTATCTCATCCTTTCAGCTTTCCTCTACAAAATTTCCAATCATCCTCTAGGTTCTTTCTAGTCCCTTTCTAGACCTCAGGATGTGATCATGTCCAAGGTAACCAACCTTCAAAATCTTTGAGTCAGTCTTTTCAGCCTTTGATTTTTCACAATCCCTTACTAAGATGGACGCAACACTTTCCTAGAAGTGCAACTTGGCATAATTTTGTCCCTCCCTCCTGCCTCCATGAGCTAGATTTTACGATTTCCTATGATATGATGTATGCTCTAACTCATGTTATTTTTGTGCTTGACTTGTTATTGTTTTTGTTTATGATGAAGCACATAGGCAGGTATTATGAAGTATTTCTAGGATGGTTTCATTGGTTATATGACTACACCTAGAATTCAACCAACATGTAAGTAGAGGTAGGTAGGCATTTGCATCCATTGTATATACCATTTTCATATCATGTTATCATAGTTGTAGTTGAATTTTCATATTGTCTTGATTCATTATGTATATATGTATGCCCATAATCATATGTTAGACTAGAGATGCTTTTTATCATATATGGACGAGGGGGATATCACCGCCCTAGGGATTGCTAATATCGTTTGTTGAGGTTTAGCAGGAACATGTCATACTAGAGGTACCGAGTTTCTCATGTGCTCTATGATGAACACATGTCCCCGAGTTGGAGCCATATGTTATCACCTAGCCTAGGGATAACTAAGGATATCACATCTCTAGGCCCACCGGTCCTAGACATGGAGTACTGACAGCCAACCAACTTGATAATGGTCCCATAGGGCCCCTATTTTATTCATTTCATTCCACTTATCACCAACAATAATACCCATCACACTAGCCTGGTCCTGAAGTAGCGATGAGTCTTGCTCCATGAGGTAATGAGTCCAGGTATCATGGTATGTATCACTTTGATTTTTGAAGCACTTGAATATGTTGTATTGAATCCTTCTTCAATTTCATGATGTTTTCTTGGACATTATTCTCTTTGCCTCGTTCATAC
>JASDQU010308222.1:27319-39700 GCA_032191745.1 Picea mariana
GGGAAATTTTATCCATGATATTTATGGAAATATAAAAGGGGGGGGGGTTTAACAGGGTATCTAAAATTATGTACACCTACTTTATTTACAAAAGAATCCTCTTCATCTACCTCTTCGGAAATATTGGCTACAACAGAATGTTTTCCTTCCATGAATTGTTTCAGATGCATCTTTTGTTCAGGAATGACAACTATGTCTAAGAGGGTCGCATATTCCTTAATGTTGGCCAATTGATTTAGGATATTGTATTTGGAGGAGGGGAGAGAGGGAGTGATTCCTTGACTCTCAAGAATTTTAGGAACCTGGGGTGCAACAACGGTTCATGATGAACTTAGGCTAAAAGAACTGCAAGGAGGGTCAAATTTGTCTTTTGGGGAATAGGCTTTGTTTCTAGTGTTGATGACCATGACATCTTCTAGCTCAGTGAAATATAGGACAACACTATTATCTTTGGGTATTTTACCAAAGATCTTTTCTCTGGCACTCTTCCTTACCTCACATGTGGTTTCTTCATGGTGTTCCTTGCAAAATTTATACCAACTCCGAGGCAGGATAACTTTGGGCTAAAAATTATTTTCAACGAGACTTCTAAAAGGAGGGGAAAAATAGGATCAAGCTCTAGGGGTGAGAGGGTTTACAGTACCTTTCCACTCAACAGCTATCATGTGATTGTTCATATCTTGTACCAGCTGTAAGAGAGTGTACATATCCATCTATCTAACTGATTCTCCCTAGGGTAGACCAGTTCGGTCAATTTGTTCCTCATACTCTGAGAAAGTGTGAAAAGTGGAACAAAGATTATCAATGGCGTTTTATTCAATCCTATGATGGTAAGAAGAAGGAAATGCATTAAGGCATCTTGGTTCTGAGGGATGATAATTTCAGGGATTTGATTATATAACTTGGTGAAATGCAAGTTGAAAGACCTGATGGTCTCACCATATTTGTAAGTGATGTTGTTGTACTCCCTTAACTTCTTAGTAGGACTTTTGGATTTCTTGTAAGTGGATCGGAACCAATAAATCAACTCCTCCCAAGTAGACAAGATCTTAGGAGGAAGGTCAAAGAAATCAGTCCTAGCCTTTCCCTCCAAGGAACTGACAAGCAAGCACTTTCAAGTGTCACTGTTGTTAGCCCTATGTTATGACAAGCATTAGAAAATACCACTAGGTGTTCATTGGTACTGACAGTGTCATTTCATAAAAACTTTGGCAAATTCTCTTTAAAATTTGGAAGCAAGTGAGTATTTGGTGCTAGGCTAACAAGAGAGGACACATGCCATGGTGTAGTTCTGGCATCTTCTTTGATCTGAAAAAGGCCACACTTTTTAATGACTTTGGTGTGGTTTGTAGTAGAATGGATGGGGATATGGTGGTTGTACAAGCTACCGATCACTGATGATGATGAATATTGGGAATATGGAGCACTTCCAGTGCCACCAGAGTGACCACTAGATGCCATCTTGTGGATGATAGATGAGGGAAGGAAAGACGATTTGGATGAATCAGATAAAGTTCTCCTTAGATAAATTTGTTGGGCAGATAACACAACGTTTTTCCTTCCTATTTCAGCAATAGGATTGATTTCAGGTGACAAGCCTCTTCTTCTTCTAGAAGCACGAGAATCTAAGGACATGAAATAAAGGCCAGAACTAAAGAAACAAAGGGTTATTGCTGATTTTTGGGCTTCCTACTTATAGATTCCAATAGTTATTGAAAACTAATATCTCTTTCAATTGTTGCCCAAGAATAGTTAATCTTAGCACGGGTCCTAGCAGTGTCTAAAATAGTATGAAATAGGTTCAAAGAAATGTTGGTCTGGTCTTGGATATCGGGCTCAAGATTGGGCTACCTTGCAAAAGGAACATCCATTAATAGAAAAACAGTACAAGAATTAAAAACATAAAAATAAAGATGTATCGATGAAAATCAAGTATAAAAATTAACCATAGAGATATCAAGATCTCCCCAATATGGTCGCCAAATAAATGTTGAGGAAAAGATATGAATTGATCTTACTCAATCATTTTCAGAATTTACTTGGATAAAGTAAAGTAGATGGGAATATCACCCTATGTCTATAGCCAACAAAGATATGTATCCTAACTCACAAGTATTAATTACAAGTTCTTAGGCTAGTTTTTTGTCAAAAAAAAGCTTGCTGGAAATTCACTTTTTATGTGTTTTTCGTAAAATATCAGTTGTTGAAATAAATGTAAGAACAAAAGTAAAGACACCAAAATCATAATCAAGATAGAGGAGAGATAAAACAATCCTTTATTTCTTTCCAATTCATCAAAGAGTCATTGTCATTACAAAACTTCACACAAAAATCTTGCACCAAAGTCAAACATAGAAATCATTGATGGAACATACAAAACGACCTCTAACAGAAAACCAAAACTAAACTCTAAAATATAGATCATCTTGCCACAGATTATTTCCCACTTGACTTTGCACATTAGCCTTTATCAGTCATGAAAGTTAATTCACAAACAAACAATCCTACACAGACTATCAAAGATAGATCAACACCTCTGAAGAACAAGTGTCTGAATGATTTGATTTAGCCATGAATATTGTTGTCTACAATAAGACCCTCCTATCTCAAAAGAGAATTACACTATGATGAATATATGAATGAATGAAAACTGAACTATCTCAACATAAATTCAAAGAGAAAACCTTACCATGATTTGTGCTTCTATCCTCCCTTGCTCCTCCCCTTAGTTCAACTTTTAACAATTTATAATTTGTTGGAGTAGTTGAAATAACATATTAGTTAAGCTAACATAAGGCTTTAACTAGCTTTAGTTAAAGGGTGGGGGGGAAGTAATAATCATAATAGGGTCATAATTAAATAATAACTAATAGGTGAGACCCCCTTTTGACTCCTTTAGTGATAACAAACATCACATCATAACATAATCCATTTGTTAAGAAAACACACCCCTTCTGCCTCCCTTCAAAACATATTTTCCTTTCACAATTTTGTCTCATAAAACTTCAAAATATTTCAAACTAATACTCATATATCCAAAATAAATCATGCTGTCCAAAATCCATGGAGTCCACTGTCATAAAACAATAAATAACATAAAATTTTAAAACCCTATTTTCCAGTCTATGAAGCAACCCTTCCTTTGTTGTTGTTGTCACTTCCCGGTTTCCCTAAATTTTCCTTGATTTCAGCAAATCCTTTAGGCTTTATCTCACTGAACACATGGGAACAATCATCCCTCATATGCATCCATGAAGACACAGATTTGTCAAGGTCATCGAAGGGTTAGGAAGGGGAAGCAATGGATTTTCCTTTATCCAATGCTTGATGGGCTTCATTCTTCAATCTCTTCCTGGTGTGGGAAGATTTCACTGGCGAGTGGTGAGGGGTAGCTTTCACAATTGGGTTTAAAGGTGGGGGAGTAGGAAAAGTTAAGATTTTCCAGCAACAGTGTAGGGAGACTACTGGGTGGACAATCTCCTGCCACCCATCATTTTTGGGGACTTCGGGTTGTAAAGAGACAGAAGGAGGCACAAGGATATCGGGGCTTGAGGGGATTGGAATGGAGGCATTTCAGGCCTTGCTTGGACTATTCCTTTTCCAATCCAGGTAAAGAATCCATCATGGAACAATTGGCCAATCTCTTATGAGTCAACATCAAAATGTATAGAGAACCTAGGCCTTCTTGGGCCTCGGTTCTAGTTACCTCTACCTTTGTTTCCTCAGCCATGTCTTCCCCAACTGAAAAAACTCATCTTGCATATGTTAACAATTAGAAAATAGTCTTTTAAATAACCAAGAATGACAAGTCCTTAAAAATACAATATAGATTTGGCTCAGAATGTATCAGGCTCATGCAATACAACCCATACAAATTGTTCTAATGTTAATCAATGAGGAGGGGGGTGAAAAATTGTTCTGGGATTCGTGAGGGGTTTGTATTGAGAGAAAAAAAATGATATAAAGAAGGGGAGAAGGAATGTTCACTGCTCAATGAAAAAAACAATCAACTGTAAATCAACCCAAAAAACCTTACTGCAAATCACACAAGACACTGCCACCTGATCCACTTAACACAGAAAGTTTCTTAGTTGTAATCAATGTCAAAACAGGGAGTGAACAAAATGAATATGGGATATGTGAGGGGGTTGTAATTAGCAGAAAATAAGATAATGAGGGGGAAAAAAACATTTATTTTTCATGATATTAATCAAGCAATCCAATCATAACTTGCAGTAAGAACTATATGGATCAACCAACAATCAGATGACTGAGTAAAATTCTTGTGTATTTGCCTAATTCCATTGTCCATTAATAACCAATACAGTGTCATTACAACATAAGTGTTTCACGCATTGGTAGAGGTTATGTTCCTTTTCTTTGTACATTCTGCATTTTATGATAGTCAACAATTACACTCATTCCCAATCTGAAATCATTAACCTCCGCCACTTCCATACATTTCTTCAATCTTCATTAAAAATTCGTTCTTCCATAAAATAACAAAGACACTATTCCTGTAATTGAATCAATCAAGATCTATACTCATATCCATTCCCACATATATACACAGTTAGAAAAAAAAAGAAAATAGTCAAACTTCACATGCCATGCTTCAAAAGGCAATTGACTATACAACTGACAGTCATCATTTAGACATAGGCTATGCAGAAGTAGAATTTTGAAGATATTTAATCATGCCACTGTAAAAAAAAGTATCTCAGTGAGACTTAAAACTGAGGGAAACATCCCACACAACTGTCATCAACAATGATCCACTTGCAAAAAAAACAAATGCACTTAGAATTCAGGGGGTATCAATAGGCATAAAAACAAGCCATCCATATTATAAGTGGTGCACAACTGAGAGAATTATATAGTGTAATAATTCCCATAACCACACAACAATATATAACCACGATATAACTTAAAAACCTCATTCTGGGATATTTATTAAGATGCCTGTGAGTGACCAGGCCGTGCACATTCAAGTGTATTCTACCAACGACAAATATGCAGTAGAAATATCCAATCCAATCTTCTATTTCTAGAAACATCATCTACATGACACGACATGTGTGAACAACACCAAACCCCTGTGACCAATTCCAACCATTATCCAAACATCATAAGCGCCACTCTAACGGTTGTATAATAACCAACAATTTGGCACCGTGGTAAGGGAAAACAATCGACCAAACAAGTGTGGTAATGGTGTATCCCCATGAACCAAAACCAAAATGAAAGAGACGAAGCCATAACAAAAAAAATGATTCTTTGACAATAGGAAGCCGACTGTGAACGTTTATAAGTGCAATTGGAAATGTGGGGCTCACACCATTATCACAGAGGTATTTTCCAAAATCCATATTAACACAACTGCTATACGAATAAAGGGTGAGCCTGCATTCGAAGTAATAGGCCACAATAAACTTAACATACTCGAAAGACTTCTTATGAAGCTCCAATCTTGAGAGTTTAAGTTTTTTCATAGTATCCATCATAGGAGGGAGAGGGGAACCAACTATAGATGAACTTTGGGGCTAAAGGAATGCACTCAAGAAGGACCACGATGCTTGTGAACGGGAGGCATTTCCTTGACAGAGTTGAACAGGGTTCTAGTTAAACCCAGGAAATGTGAAAACAATCATCCAGACATCTTTTTTAAAGAAAAACCTTTAACAAAACGCAGTGGTAACAAAATCTATCACCCAGGAATACCACCAACTCTCATGAGCTCACAACAATTATATGCAGAACCATCGATTTTCCATTCAAAGATGAAACCACACAATTGCAATACTCAGGACAACACAAACCCATACAACTGAGCCAAAAACACTTCATAACTAGAGTGAAGTCAAGAATGACTAAAAGAGACATACCTGTCAATCGAAAACCTTAAGACGAGAAGAGACCAAGTGGTTTCACCCTGCTGAAAATTTGTAGTGTGAACACAACAACCAGATAAAACAATAGTCCGATTAGGGTGGCGACCAATGGGAAGGGTAAAGGTGACATGCAGTAAATGCACGTCGCCTCCACCCATATCACATTTACTCCATAGTACATGCAAACGAGCCCCCATTAACACCATTAATCAACCAATGCATCGAGAATATCAACTCAATAGAGCATAGCATAATCTAAGTTCCACACTCAATCATTTGTGTCGTTACCTTTCCACATGTGCCACCCATGCTATAATTCAAATGAATCGCTTGACCACTATACAACAGAACCATCACCAATAACACAACCATCATAAAAAGAAATTGCAAAGCCATTACTTCCTTAAGCCACCAAGGTTTATAACATATGCATGTCGGCTACCGATTGCATCAATCAACACATAACCAATGTATTATCACTTGCCAAGAGTGCACCACCAAACTTCCACGACATGCATATCAAATTTAATAGTTTTAAATTACCATTTCCTTGTTAGTTAGGAATTAACCACTATCAATGAGTATTTCATTTATATAATATCGCAGAGCTGGGTTTTTCCATTTTTGTTTCTACATATAGTATTTTTATCTTCCTTAAAATGCCCTTCTGCAATTTTTACTAGCATTTGTTGTGCAGGCGCGAGAAGAACAAATACCATAATGAATAGTGACTGTAGTATCATGCATGAAAAACATCGCAAAGTTTAATTAATGACAACCATATTCTCATCAACCATGAAACCCTTGTAGCATATCATCATAACATTGAAAAAGAACATACCTGATATTTCAAAAGTTCATGAGGGTTCCACCTACTAGCATTATTTAGTCTTATATAATAGTAGGCTTTAGCAACAATTTACGGGCGAAATTATGTTGATGTTTTCAAATGTCAACACCATGCAAATAAATTCTTTCTTTCTGTAAGGCTACAAAATATTCAACATGAGGATGTGGTTTGTCAGTTGTTCCCCATTATATTTGAGAATAAAGATTCTACATGGTTCTTCTCTCTAGAGGAAGCATGCATTACTAGTTGGAGAAACTTTGAGACCATTTTTCTTAGGAAATTTGGGGAAAACAAAATGCCAACAAATTTAGTCCTAGAACTATCATGAATTAAAATGTATTATGAGGAATTGGTCAATGACTACAATCAACACTTCTTTACATTATTCAAATGAATCCCACAGGATTATAAAACTACTGAAGAAATTTCCATTGAATTCTACACCTCTGGTTTTCCCATGTCCATGGTGATGTTTGTTAAGAAAGGTGATAAAACCACCCTCGAAGAAGATTTTTAGGAAGATCTTAAAGTTGAAAATAACATGTTGAGTTTAAAAGGGAATCCCATGGAATAATCATCCAAAGAAAAAGGTAAGACCAAAGTAACAGTGTCCAAACCATCAGAATAAAAGAAGGATTTTTATTCACTAGATATGGAAGCTCTCAAATGTGTTGGAGAAATTTTTATTTTCGACACACTATTTCAATGCGAGTTAACTGAATAGTTCTATTTTAGGCCTTTTGTTTAGGTCATCACTATTATGCATGCATCCATTCCTATGGAAAGGTAACTTCTTGATTTCTTTTCTTAATTTTGGAATGGTTTCCCCTATATATGAGTGCATTCCACACATTCATTTTTTCATATTGGTCACCATTGTATCGATCATTCATTCATTGATAAACTCATTGGAGTAGTGTGAATATATTTTCTCATTCTTCCATATTGAATCTCTCATCCCATTCATGATAAAAAAAAAAAAAAAATTCTTTATCTAGATCTCATGTGCAATTTTTGATGAAACATTGACATGGTATCAGAGCTAAGATGCTTGGAGCAAGATAGACAAGAGAAAGAATAAGGAAAATTAGAGTTTCAGTGAGCATAATTTGTGTAAAATACAAAGGGAGTTCTCCCAAAATGTTAACTTTATAAGGAAATGGCCCATGGGAGAAGTAAATTGACCCATTGTGCAAGTGGTTTTTCAACCGTTTTGTGAAATTCCTCTCTGTTTGCTAAAAAAATAAGCCAGACGATTGCCTCCTAAAAATGATACAAATTTTCCATTTAAGGTGACCTTTCTACAGTGATTTCTCCCAAAATATTAACTTTCTAAGGAAATGGCTCAAGTGAGAAGTAAATAGACCCATCGTGCAAGTGGTTTTCCCACAGTTTGGAGAAATTTGTCACTTTTTTCTTAGAAAGGAAGCCATAATATTGCCTCCTGAAACTAATATGAATTTTCCATTTGATGTGCTCTTTCTGCAGTGAGTTCTCAATTTTTTCACTTGCACAATGAGACTAAAATTTTAAGGGTTTCTCAGAATCAATTGGGAGAGAATCATTGTAATGGAGGAAAAATATGCAGTTATATTGACACTTCAGAGTTTGAATCTACAAATTGTCAATGAAGTTAGCAAACTTCAAGGTGAACAAGAGAGATCCAATATTTGTTTTGAAAACAAGTGTACTTATTTTTCTAGGGATTCTAGACTCATTGGGAGTCTAATGGAGGATCAAGAAGAATAAGTTGATACTTGGATCACCCGCATTAATGATATGGAGGAGAAATTCACTCTTCTCAATGAGCATTTTTTGGCTAACTTAAAATAGAAGGAAGATATTATTGTTTGTTTGCAGAAAGATATGCAAGAGTCTCTTTCTTCTAATGTCGATGTTTCATTTCTAAGTACTATCGAACTTCCTTCACCAACTTTTAATTTTCACACGCATGGTCTTGGGTCAAAATTGATGCATATGACAGGATACATTGGTGGTGGCCTTGGTAATAATGGATAGGGGATTGTACATCCAATTCAACCTGTGATGAGACCAGTAAAAGCCAGACTTGGTTTTGTTGGGACTTCATTGCTAGTATCAAGTTGTCTCGATATTTCAGCCATTAAGACTCATTTTTTTCATTAAAAGGAGTCCATCACACAAGATTACACTTTTATTATTGAATTGTAGCAACCATCACCTACATATATTATTGATACAACTTTGGAGTCTTCACAACCAAATTCGACACCAAAATTATCATTAGAGTTGTCATTATCATGCTCTTCAGCACCAACATCAGAGTTTTTGGCAACAAAAAACTCTTCAACAACATATACAGGGTCTACATCCTCCACATATCGACAGACTCGAAATCATTATCAGAGACAATGTTGTCTTCCTTTCAGGTATCCTCAACCATTTTTCAGTTCCTCTTCTTTCAACTGATTGATGAAGAGCCATATGTGAAAACATCTTAGAAAGGTACCAACTTCGAGGAGTTTTTGTGGTTGGATTGATGTTTGGTCACAGAAGCATTTGAGAAACTATTTTAGGACATATTACATATGTGTTTCATACACGATACATCGGAACCATTCTCATTTATTTTGACTTGACTGATTTTATTTCCTTTACAGTTCCATTCACCATTATTTTGATGACGTTTATGTGTTGGAATTACTAAGACATCTAAGCGAGGGGAGTGAATCAGTTGTCACTATTCTTAAAAATTTTGTGCCTATTAAAATATTATTAACCTTCTCCAAGTGATCATCAATATTATGCAAGACATGAACCATAGAAATAACAAAAATGAATCACACATATGATATACACAGAGACATATATTCAAGAGGAAACCCATAAAGGGAGAAAACCTCTTCTTCTTTGAATGATAGGCAGTATTTTAAGTTCTGCACATCATCATTCTTTGAGAACCAACTCAAAATGAGGCTACAACCTCTTATTTGACAAGCTACAACTTGTTGAGAGCACGAACTCTCTGGTTTCTCTAGCACCCACTAGAAGGATGCACCAGCTCCCTGAGTGTTCCAACACCAACTGAATGGAAGCACCAACTTCCAATCACACATGCACTAACCTGTATAACAGATAACAATGGTTCTCCCTTGCACCACCCTACCACCCTGGTTTTTCTTTCTACAACCAGATGGAAGCTACAACTCCCTATGTTCAAGCACCCACTTGAAACTCCGAGGACAACAATCCTTTCTAGCACCACCCTACCGCCCTGAGATGTTAATATTTTCTTGTTGAAATTTATTACAATGATACAATATTTATCAATGTCTTACTAGTCTCATCATTGTTTTGCTACACTTCTCTTCTCTACCTGCATTAGTGTTTTATTGCTTGCATCTATTTGCACTTAAGTTCTCGTAAAGTCTGTTGTTTTTACCATTTCTTCTCTGTCCAACTTATGTTCTTCATCTATGCATTTTCTCCCTTATTTCATGTTGTCATCCACATTGCTTACAGTTCAACTACTTTTTATAGAGAAACAACAACCTCTCTTTGTCATGACATTTTTCTTTTATTCCTTCTCTCATGATCTGTTACACTCTGCATCTCCAATGCTCAAGTCAGGAATCTAAAAAAAACGCTCAGGAATCATGATTCGAACACTCAGGAACAATGATTCAACCACTCAGGAATAATGATTCATTTAGTGTTACTGAATTGTAATTGATCAAGAAATCATGAGATGAAACAAAAACTCTTCGATCATATTTGGTTTGATCAACATTGTTGGATTATACTCGCAAATGATTTTTTACTTTTCAATGCGTAACCTCCGATGTGGATCCTAGCAACACTAGCTCCTTCCTCAATATTCCGCTGATGTGACCTTAGACAATGCTCTCATGTGACCACGTGATTATGTGGATGGCCAAAGGTGGTTTAAGGGAAATTCACTTTTCACCCTGAAATATACTACAGAGCTCCACGTATTCCTTTGGCGATACCGTGGTTTTTATTGTGGCTCGCCTTAAAATTTTTAAAGTTCCCTCACGTCCAATCCCTGCAATACGATGGTACCATTGATCTCATAATATTGACGATGCTCCTGAAAGGATGGTTCAGATTTGTTCTTTCATGATCTGGGAATCAGATCTAACCTTCTTAAATCAAAGACCATGATTTATTTCATACTATAGACTCTGGGATTTTCAAATCTCAAACCCTTCTTTTCTCAATTCTCAATACGCCAATCTTTCGGAGTTGATGATCTGCAGACACTTGTCCTTATCAATCGACAACTCTTCCTCTACTTCGATAATTTGACCTTTCAACCACATCGATGGTTCTGTGGCCCCTTTCTCAATCAATGGTCGAGAATTTATTTCGGCTCTCAAGCTCTCTGGGCTTTGGGAATTTCAAATCTCAAACTGAAACTCTCGAAGTGATTTCTCTAGATCTCACAATCTGTCGCTACGTGTCCCTCTAGATATGATGGTTGATATTTACTCCATATCTCCGGCTCTATGAACTTTGGTTATTTCAAATATCAAACTAAAACTCTTTAAGTGATATTTTTTCAGAGAGTAACCTCCTCACATAATTAGAATCGAAAAAAATGGCGTTCGTTTGATCAAGATCTTAGATCAATGACTCAACTTGTCTGCGAAGTATCTTTGCCTTGTATTAAATCCAACAAATATCCATATTTTCTTATCCTATCCTTCCACTTAATTTGATCTGACACCTGACGGAGATTTAGATAATGGAATTATCAAACCTTGTGCCCCGCTTATCTTATCCTTCAATTAATTTGAACTGACGGCTGACGAAATTTCAGATGATTGAGATCTTAGATATTTCATCTTATCATGTCCTTCCACTCAAAAGTGATCCAACAGTCATTGTCTCTCTTCCTCCTAAGTTTTTTATCTCTCTGACTTAGAAGGTTTTCTAAGTGTTTAGGGATATCAACCTTTTCTCCTTCTACGAGTCAGTCTCTTGGACCTCATCTGCACTTCTGGAAACCGTTATCTCTTTTGATATTTCTTGTCTTCTACTCTCTTGAGGTTTGGTTCACTGTTGTTATTGCCATCAATGACAAGCACACTCTTCCTATAAACATTCCAACAATATCCCCCTTTTTCTATGATGAAAACCATAAAAGGCTTCCTTATTCTACTTAGACCTCCAACTGTAGCATCCAGATGCACCTTTTTTGCCCCTTTGACATTAATGCCAAAGAAAACATGCTCCCCTTGAGTTGTTCCAGTACTTTTCACAGGTATCATATAGTCAACCAACACATACCCCCCCCTGACAAGATGGACTCTCTTAGGTGAGATAAGGGATGACACCCAGATTTTGACAAAGATATTCAAATCGTGTCTTGGCTAGGGTTTTAGTAAAGATGTCTGCAATTTGTTCTGTGGAAGGAATATAATTCAACTGAACAACTTTCTTTGTAACCTGCTCTTTGAGAAAATGATAATTTATTGGTATATGATTCATATTTGAATGGAGAAAAATATTCTTGGATATGCTCATGGCACTGGTGTTATCATAGTGAAGTGGAATTGGATCAGTATATGTTACCTTCAAATTTGCAAGAGTTTATATCATCCATAAAATCTGAGTGCAACAAGTAGCAACATCAAC